>JAQIHN010000197.1:0-122000 GCA_027917425.1 Gastrophryne carolinensis | reverse complement strand
GCCTAAACTGGGCATCCCAAACTGACCACCCACCCTAAAGCATAGCTAAACTGGGCATCCCAAACTGACCACCCTAAAGCATGCCTAAACTGGGCATGTCAAACTGACCACCCACCCTAAAGCATGTCTAAACTGGGCATCCCAAACTGACCACCCACCCTAAAGCATGTCTAAACTGGGCATCCCAAACTGACCACCCACCCTAAAGCATAGCTAAACTGGGCATCCCAAACTGACCACCCACCCTAAAGCATGGCTAAAATGGTCATCCCAAAGCATGCCTAAACTGGGCATCCCAAACTGACCACCCTAAAGCATGGCTAAACTGGGCATCCCAAACTGACCACCCTAAAGCATGGCTAAACTGGGCATCCCAAACTGACCACCCTAAAGCATGGCTAAACTGGGCATCCCAAACTGACCACCCACCCTAAAGCATGGCTAAACTGGTCATCCCAAAGCATGGCTAAACTGGTCATCCCAAAGCATGCCTAAACTGGGCATCCCACACTGACCACCCTAAAGCATGGCAAAACTGGGCATCCCAAACTGACCAACCTAAAGCATGGAAAAACTGGGCATCCCAAACTGACCACCCACCCTAAAGCATAGCTAAACTGGGCATCCCAAACTGACCACCCACCCTAAAGCATGGCTAAACTGGGCATCCCTAAGCATGCCTAAACTCGGCATCCCAAACTGACCACCCTAAAGCATGGCTTAACCTGGGTATCCCAAACTGACCACCCACCCTAAAGCATGGCTAAACCGGGCATCCCAAACTGACCACCCTAAAGCATGGCTAAACCGGGCATCCCAAACTGACCACCCACCCTAATGCATGGCTAAACTGGGCATCCCAAACTGACTACCCACCCTAAAGCATGGCTAAACTGGGCATCCCAAACTGACTACCCACCCTAAAGCATAGCTAAACTGGGCATCCCAAACTGACCACCCACCCTAAAGCATAGCTAAACTGGGCATCCCAAACTGACCACCCTAAAGCATGCCTAAACTGGGCATCCCACACTGACCACCCAAAGCATGGCTAAACTGGGCAACCCACACTGACCACCCTAAAGCATAGCTAAACTGGGCATCCCAAACTGACCACCCACCCTAAAGCATGGCTAAACTGGGCATCCCACACTGACCACCCTAAAGCATGGCTAAACTGGGCATCCCACACTGACCACCCACCCTAAAGCATGGCTAAACTGAGCATCCCACACTGACCACCCTAAAGCATAGCTAAACTGGGCATCCCAAACTGACCACCCTAAAGCATGGTGAAACTGGGCATCCCAAACTGACCACCCTCCCTAAAGCATGGCTAAACTGGGCATCCCAAACTGACCACCCTCCCTAAAGCATGGCTAAACTGGGCATCCCAAACTGACCACCCACCCTAAAGCATGGTGAAACTGGGCATCCCAAACTGACTACCCTAAAGCATGGCTAAACTGGGCATCCCACACTGACCACCCTAAAGCATGGCTAAACTGGGCATCCCACACTGACCACCCACCCTAAAGCATGGCTAAACTGGGCATCCCAAACTGACCACCCACCCTAAAGCATGCCTAAACTGGGCATCCCAAACTGACCACCCTAAAGCATGGCTAAACTGGGCATCCCAAACTGACCACCCACCCTAAAGCATAGCTAAACTGGGCATCCCAAACTGACCACCCTAAAGCATGCCTAAACTGGGCATGTCAAACTGACCACCCACCCTAAAGCATGTCTAAACTGGGCATCCCAAACTGACCACCCACCCTAAAGCATAGCTAAACTGGGCATCCCAAACTGACCACCCACCCTAAAGCATGGCTAAACTGGGCATCCCAAAGCATGCCTAAACTGGGCATCCCAAACTGACCACCCTAAAGCATGGCTAAACTGGGCATCCCAAACTGACCACCCACCCTAAAGCATGGCTAAACTGGGCATCCCAAACTGACCACCCACCCTAAAGCATGCCTAAACTGGGCATCCCAAACTGACCACCCTAAAGCAGGGCTAAACTGGGCATCCCACACTGACCACCCTAAAGCATGGCAAAACTGGGCATCCCAAACTGACCAACCTAAAGCATGGCTAAACTGGGCATCCCAAACTGACCACCCACCCTAAAGCATGCCTAAACTGGGCATCCCAACGTGACCACCCTAAAGCAGGGCTAAACTGGGCATCCCACACTGACCACCCTAAAGCATGGCAAAACTGGGCATCCCAAACTGACCCACCTAAAGCATGGCAAAACTGGGCATCCCAAACTGACTACCCTAAAGCATGGCTTAACCCAAACTGACCACCCACCCTAAAGCATGGCTAAACCGGGCATCCCAAACTGACCACCCTAAAGCATGGCTAAACTGGGTATCCCAAACTGACCACCCACCCTAAAGCATGGCTAAACTGGGCATCCCAAACTGACTACCCACCCTAAAGCATGGCTAAACTGGGCATCCCAAACTGATTACCCACCCTAAAGCATGGCTAAACTGGGCATCCCAAACTGACTACCCACCCTAAAGCATAGCTAAACTGGGCATCCCAAACTGACCACCCACCCTAAAGCATAGCTAAACTGGGCATCCCAAACTGACCACCCTAAAGCATGCCTAAACTGGGCATCCCACACTGACCACCCTAAAGCATGGCTAAACTGGGCATCCCACACTGACCACCCTAAAGCATAGCTAAACTGGGCATCCCAAACTGACCACCCACCCTAAAGCATGGCTAAACTGGGCATCCCACACTGACCACCCTAAAGCATGGCTAAACTGGGCATCCCACACTGACCACCCTAAAGCATTGCAAAACTGGGCATCCCAAAGTGACCACCCTAAAGCATGGCAAAACTGGGCATCCCAAACTGACCAACCTAAAGCATGGCAAAACTGGGCATCCCAAACTGACTACCCTAAAGCATGGCTTAACCTGGGTATCCCAAACTGACCACCCACCCTAAAGCATGGCTAAACCGGGCATCCCACACTGACCACCCTAAAGCATGGCTAAACTGGGCATCCCACACTGACCACCCACCCTAAAGCATGGCTAAACTGGGCATCCCAAACTGACCACCCACCCTAAAGCATGCCTAAACTGGGCATCCCAAACTGACCACCCTAAAGCATGGCTAAACTGGGCATCCCAAACTGACCACCCACCCTAAAGCATGGCTAAACTGGGCATCCCAAACTGACCACCCACCCTAAAGCATGCCTAAACTGGGCATCCCAAACTGACCACCCTAAAGCAGGGCTAAACTGGGCATCCCACACTGACCACCCTAAAGCATGGCAAAACTGGGCATCCCACACTGACCACCCTAAAGCATGGCAAAACTGGGCATCCCAAACTGACCACCCACCCTAAAGCATGCCTAAACTGGGCATCCCAAAGTGACCACCCTAAAGCAGGGCTAAACTGGGCATCCCACACTGACCACCCTAAAGCATGGCAAAACTGGGCATCCCAAACTGACCAACCTAAGGCATGGCAAAACTGGGCATCCCAAACTGACTACCCTAAAGCATGGCTTAACCTGGGTATCCCAAACTGACCACCCACCCTAAAGCATGGCTAAACCGGGCATCCCAAACTGACCACCCTAAAGCATGGCTAAACTGGGTATCCCAAACTGACCACCCACCCTAAAGCATGGCTAAACTGGGCATCCCAAACTGACTACCCACCCTAAAGCATGGCTAAACTGGGCATCCCAAACTGATTACCCACCCTAAAGCATGGCTAAACTGGGCATCCCAAACTGACTACCCACCCTAAAGCATAGCTAAACTGGGCATCCCAAACTGACCACCCACCCTAAAGCATAGCTAAACTGGGCATCCCAAACTGACCACCCTAAAGCATGCCTAAACTGGGCATCCCACACTGACCACCCTAAAGCATGGCTAAACTGGGCATCCCACACTGACCACCCTAAAGCATAGCTAAACTGGGCATCCCAAACTGACCACCCACCCTAAAGCATGGCTAAACTGGGCATCCCACACTGACCACCCTAAAGCATGGCTAAACTGGGCATCCCACACTGACCACCCACCCTAAAGCATGGCTAAACTGGGCATCCCAAACTGACCACCCTCCGTAAAGCATGGCTAAACTGGGCATCCAAAACTGACCACCCACCCTAAAGCATGGTGAAACTGGGCATCCCAAACTGACTACCCTAAAGCATGGCTAAACTGGGCATCCCACACTGACCACCCTAAAGCATGGCTAAACTGGGCATCCCACACTGACCACCCTAAAGCATGGCTAAACTGGGCATCCCAAACTGACCACCCTAAAGCATGGCTAAACTGGGCATCCCAAACTGACTACCCACCCTAAAGCATGTCTAAACTGGGCATCCCAAACTGACCACCCACCCTAAAGCATGTCTAAACTGGGCATCCCAAACTGACCACCCACCCTAAAGCATGCCTAAACTGGGCATCCCAAACTGACTACCCACCCTAAAGCATGGCTAAACTGGGCATCCCAAACTGACTACCCACCCTAAAGCATAGCTAAACTGGGCATCCCAAACTGACCACCCACCCTAAAGCATGCCTAAACTGAGCATCCCACACTGACCACCCTAAAGCATAGCTAAACTGGGCATCCCAAACTGACCACCCTAAAGCATGGTGAAACTGGGCATCCCAAACTGACCACCCTCCCTAAAGCATGGCTAAACTGGGCATCCCAAACTGACCACCCACCCTAAAGCATGGTGAAACTGGGCATCCCAAACTGACTACCCTAAAGCATGGCTAAACTGGGCATCCCACACTGACCACCCTAAAGCATGGCTAAACTGGGCATCCCACACTGACCACCCACCCTAAAGCATGGGTAAACTGGGCATCCCAAACTGACCACCCACCCTAAAGCATGCCTAAACTGGGCATCCCAAACTGACCACCCTAAAGCATGGCTAAACTGGGCATCCCAAACTGACCACCCACCCTAGAGCATAGCTAAACTGGGCATCCCAAACTGACCACCCTAAAGCATGCCTAAACTGGGCATGTCAAACTGACCACCCACCCTAAAGCATGTCTAAACTGGGCATCCCAAACTGACCACCCACCCTAAAGCATAGCTAAACTGGGCATCCCAAACTGACCACCCACCCTAAAGCATGGCTAAACTGGGCATCCCAAAGCATGCCTAAACTGGGCATCCCAAACTGACCACCCTAAAGCATGGCTAAACTGGGCATCCCAAACTGACCACCCACCCTAAAGCATGGCTAAACTGGGCATCCCAAACTGACCACCCACCCTAAAGCATGGCTAAACTGGGCATCCCAAACTGACTACCCACCCTAAAGCATGGCTAAACTGGGCATCCCAAACTGATTACCCACCCTAAAGCATGGCTAAACTGGGCATCCCAAACTGACTACCCACCCTAAAGCATAGCTAAACTGGGCATCCCAAACTGACCACCCACCCTAAAGCATAGCTAAACTGGGCATCCCAAACTGACCACCCTAAAGCATGCCTAAACTGGGCATCCCACACTGACCACCCTAAAGCATGGCTAAACTGGGCATCCCACACTGACCACCCTAAAGCATAGCTAAACTGGGCATCCCAAACTGACCACCCACCCTAAAGCATGGCTAAACTGGGCATCCCACACTGACCACCCTAAAGCATGGCTAAACTGGGCATCCCACACTGACCACCCACCCTAAAGCATGGCTAAACTGGGCATCCCAAACTGACCACCCTCCGTAAAGCATGGCTAAACTGGGCATCCAAAACTGACCACCCACCCTAAAGCATGGTGAAACTGGGCATCCCAAACTGACTACCCTAAAGCATGGCTAAACTGGGCATCCCACACTGACCACCCTAAAGCATGGCTAAACTGGGCATCCCACACTGACCACCCTAAAGCATGGCTAAACTGGGCATCCCAAACTGACCACCCTAAAGCATGGCTAAACTGGGCATCCCAAACTGACTACCCACCCTAAAGCATGTCTAAACTGGGCATCCCAAACTGACCACCCACCCTAAAGCATGTCTAAACTGGGCATCCCAAACTGACCACCCACCCTAAAGCATGCCTAAACTGGGCATCCCAAACTGACTACCCACCCTAAAGCATGGCTAAACTGGGCATCCCAAACTGACTACCCACCCTAAAGCATAGCTAAACTGGGCATCCCAAACTGACCACCCACCCTAAAGCATGCCTAAACTGAGCATCCCACACTGACCACCCTAAAGCATAGCTAAACTGGGCATCCCAAACTGACCACCCTAAAGCATGGTGAAACTGGGCATCCCAAACTGACCACCCTCCCTAAAGCATGGCTAAACTGGGCATCCCAAACTGACCACCCACCCTAAAGCATGGTGAAACTGGGCATCCCAAACTGACTACCCTAAAGCATGGCTAAACTGGGCATCCCACACTGACCACCCACCCTAGAGCATAGCTAAACTGGGCATCCCAAACTGACCACCCTAAAGCATGCCTAAACTGGGCATGTCAAACTGACCACCCACCCTAAAGCATGTCTAAACTGGGCATCCCAAACTGACCACCCACCCTAAAGCATAGCTAAACTGGGCATCCCAAACTGACCACCCACCCTAAAGCATGGCTAAACTGGGCATCCCAAAGCATGCCTAAACTGGGCATCCCAAACTGACCACCCTAAAGCATGGCTAAACTGGGCATCCCAAACTGACCACCCACCCTAAAGCATGGCTAAACTGGGCATCCCAAACTGACCACCCACCCTAAAGCATGCCTAAACTGGGCATCCCAAACTGACCACCCTAAAGCAGGGCTAAACTGGGCATCCCACACTGACCACCCTAAAGCATGGCAAAACTGGGCATCCCAAAGTGACTACCCTAAAGCATGGCTTAACCTGGGTATCCCAAACTGACCACCCACCCTAAAGCATGGCTAAACCGGGCATCCCAAACTGACCACCCTAAAGCATGGCTAAACTGGGCATCCCAAACTGACCACCCACCCTAAAGCATGCCTAAACTGGGCATCCCAAACTGACCACCCTAAAGCAGGGCTAAACTGGGCATCCCACACTGACCACCCTAAAGCATGGCAAAACTGGGCATCCCAAAGTGACTACCCTAAAGCATGGCTTAACCTGGGTATCCCAAACTGACCACCCACCCTAAAGCATGGCTAAACCGGGCATCCCAAACTGACCACCCTAAAGCATGGCTAAACTGGGTATCCCAAACTGACCACCCACCCTAAAGCATGGCTAAACTGGGCATCCCAAACTGACTACCCACCCTAAAGCATGGCTAAACTGGGCATCCCAAACTGATTACCCACCCTAAAGCATGGCTAAACTGGGCATCCCAAACTGACTACCCACCCTAAAGCATGGCTAAACTGGGCATCCCAAACTGACCACCCACCCTAAAGCATGCCTAAACTGGGCATCCCAAAGCATGCCTAAACTGGGCATCCCAAACTGACCACCCTAAAGCATGGCTAAACTGGGCATCCCAAACTGACCACCCACCCTAAAGCATGGCTAAACTGGGCATCCCAAACTGACCACCCACCCTAAAGCATGCCTAAACTGGGCATCCCAAACTGACCACCCTAAAGCAGGGCTAAACTGGGCATCCCACACTGACCACCCTAAAGCATGGCAAAACTGGGCATCCCAAAGTGACTACCCTAAAGCATGGCTTAACCTGGGTATCCCAAACTGACCACCCACCCTAAAGCATGGCTAAACCGGGCATCCCAAACTGACCACCCTAAAGCATGGCTAAACTGGGCATCCCAAACTGACCACCCACCCTAAAGCATGCCTAAACTGGGCATCCCAAACTGACCACCCTAAAGCAGGGCTAAACTGGGCATCCCACACTGACCACCCTAAAGCATGGCAAAACTGGGCATCCCAAAGTGACTACCCTAAAGCATGGCTTAACCTGGGTATCCCAAACTGACCACCCACCCTAAAGCATGGCTAAACCGGGCATCCCAAACTGACCACCCTAAAGCATGGCTAAACTGGGTATCCCAAACTGACCACCCACCCTAAAGCATGGCTAAACTGGGCATCCCAAACTGACTACCCACCCTAAAGCATGGCTAAACTGGGCATCCCAAACTGATTACCCACCCTAAAGCATGGCTAAACTGGGCATCCCAAACTGACTACCCACCCTAAAGCATAGCTAAACTGGGCATCCCAAACTGACCACCCACCCTAAAGCATAGCTAAACTGGGCATCCCAAACTGACCACCCTAAAGCATGCCTAAACTGGGCATCCCACACTGACCACCCTAAAGCATGGCTAAACTGGGCATCCCACACTGACCACCCTAAAGCATAGCTAAACTGGGCATCCCAAACTGACCACCCACCCTAAAGCATGGCTAAACTGGGCATCCCACACTGACCACCCTAAAGCATGGCTAAACTGGGCATCCCACACTGACCACCCTAAAGCATGGCAAAACTGGGCATCCCAAAGTGACCACCCTAAAGCATGGCAAAACTGGGCATCCCAAACTGACCAACCTAAAGCATGGCAAAACTGGGCATCCCAAACTGACTACCCTAAAGCATGGCTTAACCTGGGTATCCCAAACTGACCACCCACCCTAAAGCATGGCTAAACCGGGCATCCCACACTGACCACCCTAAAGCATGGCTAAACTGGGCATCCCACACTGACCACCCACCCTAAAGCATGGCTAAACTGGGCATCCCAAACTGACCACCCACCCTAAAGCATGCCTAAACTGGGCATCCCAAACTGACCACCCTAAAGCATGGCTAAACTGGGCATCCCAAACTGACCACCCACCCTAAAGCATGGCTAAACTGGGCATCCCAAACTGACCACCCACCCTAAAGCATGCCTAAACTGGGCATCCCAAACTGACCACCCTAAAGCAGGGCTAAACTGGGCATCCCACACTGACCACCCTAAAGCATGGCAAAACTGGGCATCCCACACTGACCACCCTAAAGCATGGCAAAACTGGGCATCCCAAACTGACCAACCTAAGGCATGGCAAAACTGGGCATCCCAAACTGACTACCCTAAAGCATGGCTTAACCTGGGTATCCCAAACTGACCACCCACCCTAAAGCATGGCTAAACCGGGCATCCCAAACTGACCACCCTAAAGCATGGCTAAACTGGGTATCCCAAACTGACCACCCACCCTAAAGCATGGCTAAACTGGGCATCCCAAACTGACTACCCACCCTAAAGCATGGCTAAACTGGGCATCCCAAACTGATTACCCACCCTAAAGCATGGCTAAACTGGGCATCCCAAACTGACTACCCACCCTAAAGCATAGCTAAACTGGGCATCCCAAACTGACCACCCACCCTAAAGCATAGCTAAACTGGGCATCCCAAACTGACCACCCTAAAGCATGCCTAAACTGGGCATCCCACACTGACCACCCTAAAGCATGGCTAAACTGGGCATCCCACACTGACCACCCTAAAGCATGGGTAAACTGGGCATCCCAAACTGACCACCCACCCTAAAGCATGCCTAAACTGGGCATCCCAAACTGACCACCCTAAAGCATGGCTAAACTGGGCATCCCAAACTGACCACCCACCCTAGAGCATAGCTAAACTGGGCATCCCAAACTGACCACCCTAAAGCATGCCTAAACTGGGCATGTCAAACTGACCACCCACCCTAAAGCATGTCTAAACTGGGCATCCCAAACTGACCACCCACCCTAAAGCATAGCTAAACTGGGCATCCCAAACTGACCACCCACCCTAAAGCATGGCTAAACTGGGCATCCCAAAGCATGCCTAAACTGGGCATCCCAAACTGACCACCCTAAAGCATGGCTAAACTGGGCATCCCAAACTGACCACCCACCCTAAAGCATGGCTAAACTGGGCATCCCAAACTGACCACCCACCCTAAAGCATGGCTAAACTGGGCATCCCAAACTGACTACCCACCCTAAAGCATGGCTAAACTGGGCATCCCAAACTGATTACCCACCCTAAAGCATGGCTAAACTGGGCATCCCAAACTGACTACCCACCCTAAAGCATAGCTAAACTGGGCATCCCAAACTGACCACCCACCCTAAAGCATAGCTAAACTGGGCATCCCAAACTGACCACCCTAAAGCATGCCTAAACTGGGCATCCCACACTGACCACCCTAAAGCATGGCTAAACTGGGCATCCCACACTGACCACCCTAAAGCATAGCTAAACTGGGCATCCCAAACTGACCACCCACCCTAAAGCATGGCTAAACTGGGCATCCCACACTGACCACCCTAAAGCATGGCTAAACTGGGCATCCCACACTGACCACCCACCCTAAAGCATGGCTAAACTGGGCATCCCAAACTGACCACCCTCCGTAAAGCATGGCTAAACTGGGCATCCAAAACTGACCACCCACCCTAAAGCATGGTGAAACTGGGCATCCCAAACTGACTACCCTAAAGCATGGCTAAACTGGGCATCCCACACTGACCACCCTAAAGCATGGCTAAACTGGGCATCCCACACTGACCACCCTAAAGCATGGCTAAACTGGGCATCCCAAACTGACCACCCTAAAGCATGGCTAAACTGGGCATCCCAAACTGACTACCCACCCTAAAGCATGTCTAAACTGGGCATCCCAAACTGACCACCCACCCTAAAGCATGTCTAAACTGGGCATCCCAAACTGACCACCCACCCTAAAGCATGCCTAAACTGGGCATCCCAAACTGACTACCCACCCTAAAGCATGGCTAAACTGGGCATCCCAAACTGACTACCCACCCTAAAGCATAGCTAAACTGGGCATCCCAAACTGACCACCCACCCTAAAGCATGCCTAAACTGAGCATCCCACACTGACCACCCTAAAGCATAGCTAAACTGGGCATCCCAAACTGACCACCCTAAAGCATGGTGAAACTGGGCATCCCAAACTGACCACCCTCCCTAAAGCATGGCTAAACTGGGCATCCCAAACTGACCACCCACCCTAAAGCATGGTGAAACTGGGCATCCCAAACTGACTACCCTAAAGCATGGCTAAACTGGGCATCCCACACTGACCACCCTAAAGCATGGCTAAACTGGGCATCCCACACTGACCACCCACCCTAAAGCATGGGTAAACTGGGCATCCCAAACTGACCACCCACCCTAAAGCATGCCTAAACTGGGCATCCCAAACTGACCACCCTAAAGCATGGCTAAACTGGGCATCCCAAACTGACCACCCACCCTAGAGCATAGCTAAACTGGGCATCCCAAACTGACCACCCTAAAGCATGCCTAAACTGGGCATGTCAAACTGACCACCCACCCTAAAGCATGTCTAAACTGGGCATCCCAAACTGACCACCCACCCTAAAGCATAGCTAAACTGGGCATCCCAAACTGACCACCCACCCTAAAGCATGGCTAAACTGGGCATCCCAAAGCATGCCTAAACTGGGCATCCCAAACTGACCACCCTAAAGCATGGCTAAACTGGGCATCCCAAACTGACCACCCACCCTAAAGCATGGCTAAACTGGGCATCCCAAACTGACCACCCACCCTAAAGCATGCCTAAACTGGGCATCCCAAACTGACCACCCTAAAGCAGGGCTAAACTGGGCATCCCACACTGACCACCCTAAAGCATGGCAAAACTGGGCATCCCAAAGTGACTACCCTAAAGCATGGCTTAACCTGGGTATCCCAAACTGACCACCCACCCTAAAGCATGGCTAAACCGGGCATCCCAAACTGACCACCCTAAAGCATGGCTAAACTGGGCATCCCAAACTGACCACCCACCCTAAAGCATGCCTAAACTGGGCATCCCAAACTGACCACCCTAAAGCAGGGCTAAACTGGGCATCCCACACTGACCACCCTAAAGCATGGCAAAACTGGGCATCCCAAAGTGACTACCCTAAAGCATGGCTTAACCTGGGTATCCCAAACTGACCACCCACCCTAAAGCATGGCTAAACCGGGCATCCCAAACTGACCACCCTAAAGCATGGCTAAACTGGGTATCCCAAACTGACCACCCACCCTAAAGCATGGCTAAACTGGGCATCCCAAACTGACTACCCACCCTAAAGCATGGCTAAACTGGGCATCCCAAACTGATTACCCACCCTAAAGCATGGCTAAACTGGGCATCCCAAACTGACTACCCACCCTAAAGCATGGCTAAACTGGGCATCCCAAACTGACCACCCACCCTAAAGCATGCCTAAACTGGGCATCCCAAAGCATGCCTAAACTGGGCATCCCAAACTGACCACCCTAAAGCATGGCTAAACTGGGCATCCCAAACTGACCACCCACCCTAAAGCATGGCTAAACTGGGCATCCCAAACTGACCACCCACCCTAAAGCATGCCTAAACTGGGCATCCCAAACTGACCACCCTAAAGCAGGGCTAAACTGGGCATCCCACACTGACCACCCTAAAGCATGGCAAAACTGGGCATCCCAAAGTGACTACCCTAAAGCATGGCTTAACCTGGGTATCCCAAACTGACCACCCACCCTAAAGCATGGCTAAACCGGGCATCCCAAACTGACCACCCTAAAGCATGGCTAAACTGGGCATCCCAAACTGACCACCCACCCTAAAGCATGCCTAAACTGGGCATCCCAAACTGACCACCCTAAAGCAGGGCTAAACTGGGCATCCCACACTGACCACCCTAAAGCATGGCAAAACTGGGCATCCCAAAGTGACTACCCTAAAGCATGGCTTAACCTGGGTATCCCAAACTGACCACCCACCCTAAAGCATGGCTAAACCGGGCATCCCAAACTGACCACCCTAAAGCATGGCTAAACTGGGTATCCCAAACTGACCACCCACCCTAAAGCATGGCTAAACTGGGCATCCCAAACTGACTACCCACCCTAAAGCATGGCTAAACTGGGCATCCCAAACTGATTACCCACCCTAAAGCATGGCTAAACTGGGCATCCCAAACTGACTACCCACCCTAAAGCATAGCTAAACTGGGCATCCCAAACTGACCACCCACCCTAAAGCATAGCTAAACTGGGCATCCCAAACTGACCACCCTAAAGCATGCCTAAACTGGGCATCCCACACTGACCACCCTAAAGCATGGCTAAACTGGGCATCCCACACTGACCACCCTAAAGCATAGCTAAACTGGGCATCCCAAACTGACCACCCACCCTAAAGCATGGCTAAACTGGGCATCCCACACTGACCACCCTAAAGCATGGCTAAACTGGGCATCCCACACTGACCACCCTAAAGCATGGCAAAACTGGGCATCCCAAAGTGACCACCCTAAAGCATGGCAAAACTGGGCATCCCAAACTGACCAACCTAAAGCATGGCAAAACTGGGCATCCCAAACTGACTACCCTAAAGCATGGCTTAACCTGGGTATCCCAAACTGACCACCCACCCTAAAGCATGGCTAAACCGGGCATCCCACACTGACCACCCTAAAGCATGGCTAAACTGGGCATCCCACACTGACCACCCACCCTAAAGCATGGCTAAACTGGGCATCCCAAACTGACCACCCACCCTAAAGCATGCCTAAACTGGGCATCCCAAACTGACCACCCTAAAGCATGGCTAAACTGGGCATCCCAAACTGACCACCCACCCTAAAGCATGGCTAAACTGGGCATCCCAAACTGACCACCCACCCTAAAGCATGCCTAAACTGGGCATCCCAAACTGACCACCCTAAAGCAGGGCTAAACTGGGCATCCCACACTGACCACCCTAAAGCATGGCAAAACTGGGCATCCCACACTGACCACCCTAAAGCATGGCAAAACTGGGCATCCCAAACTGACCAACCTAAGGCATGGCAAAACTGGGCATCCCAAACTGACTACCCTAAAGCATGGCTTAACCTGGGTATCCCAAACTGACCACCCACCCTAAAGCATGGCTAAACCGGGCATCCCAAACTGACCACCCTAAAGCATGGCTAAACTGGGTATCCCAAACTGACCACCCACCCTAAAGCATGGCTAAACTGGGCATCCCAAACTGACTACCCACCCTAAAGCATGGCTAAACTGGGCATCCCAAACTGATTACCCACCCTAAAGCATGGCTAAACTGGGCATCCCAAACTGACTACCCACCCTAAAGCATAGCTAAACTGGGCATCCCAAACTGACCACCCACCCTAAAGCATAGCTAAACTGGGCATCCCAAACTGACCACCCTAAAGCATGCCTAAACTGGGCATCCCACACTGACCACCCTAAAGCATGGCTAAACTGGGCATCCCACACTGACCACCCTAAAGCATAGCTAAACTGGGCATCCCAAACTGACCACCCACCCTAAAGCATGGCTAAACTGGGCATCCCACACTGACCACCCTAAAGCATGGCTAAACTGGGCATCCCACACTGACCACCCACCCTAAAGCATGGCTAAACTGGGCATCCCACACTGACCACCCACCCTAAAGCATGGCTAAACTGGGCATCCCAAACTGACCACCCTAAAGCATGGTGAAACTGGGCATCCCAAACTGACCACCCTCCCTAAAGCATGGCTAAACTGGGCATCCCAAACTGACCACCCTCCCTAAAGCATGGCTAAACTGGGCATCCCAAACTGACCACCCACCCTAAAGCATGGTGAAACTGGGCATCCCAAACTGACTACCCTAAAGCATGGCTAAACTGGGCATCCCACACTGACCACCCTAAAGCATGGCTAAACTGGGCATCCCACACTGACCACCCACCCTAAAGCATAGCTAAACTGGGCATCCCAAACTGACCACCCACCCTAAAGCATGCCTAAACTGGGCATCCCAAACTGACCACCCACCCTAAAGCATGTCTAAACTGGGCATCCCAAACTGACCACCCACCATAAAGCATGGCTAAACTGGGCATTCCAAACTGACCACCCTAAAGCATGCCTAAACTGGGCATCCCACACTGACCACCCACCATAAAGCATGGCTAAACTGGGCATCCCAAACTGACCACCCACACTAAAGCATGCCTAAACTGGGCATCCCACACTGACCACCCACCATAAAGCATGCCTAAACTGGGCATCCCAAACTGACCACCCACCCTAAAGCATGGCTAAATCGGGCATCCCAAACTGACCACCCACCCTAAATCATGGCTAAACTGGGCATCCCAAACTGACCACCCACCCTAAAACATGCCTAAACTGGGCATCCCAAACTGATCACCCTAAAGCATGGCTAAACTGGGCATCCCAAACTGACCACCTACCCTAAAGCATGGCTAAACTGGGCATCCCAAACTGACTACCCACCCTAAAGCATAGCTAAACTGGGCATCCCAAACTGACCACCCTAAAGCATGGCTAAACTGGGCATCCCAAACTGACCACCCACCCTAAAGCATGTCTAAACTGGGCATCCCAAACTGACCACCCACCCTAAAGCATGCCTAAACTGGGCATCCCAAACTGACCACCCACCCTAAAGCATGTCTAAACTGGGCATCCCAAACTGACCACCCACCCTAAAGCATGCCTAAACTGGGCATCCCAAACTGACCACCCACCCTAAAGCATGGCTAAACTGGGCATCCCACACTGACCACCCTAAAGCATGGCTAAACTGGGCATCCCAAACTGACCACCCTAAAGCATGGCTAAACTGGGCATCCCAAACTGACTACCCCCCCTAAAGCATGTCTAAACTGGGCATCCCAAACTGACCACCCACCCTAAAGCATGTCTAAACTGGGCATCCCAAACTGACCACCCACCCTAAAGCATGCCTAAACTGGGCATCCCAAACTGACTACCCACCCTAAAGCATGGCTAAACTGGGCATCCCAAACTGACTACCCACCCTAAAGCATAGCTAAACTGGGCATCCCAAACTGACCACCCACCCTAAAGCATGCCTAAACTGTGCATCCCACACTGACCACCCTAAAGCATAGCTAAACTGGGCATCCCAAACTGACCACCCTAAAGCATGGTGAAACTGGGCATCCCAAACTGACCACCCTCCCTAAAGCATGGCTAAACTGGGCATCCCAAACTGACCACCCTCCGTAAAGCATGGCTAAACTGGGCATCCAAAACTGACCACCCACCCTAAAGCATGGTGAAACTGGGCATCCCAAACTGACTACCCTAAAGCATGGCTAAACTGGGCATCCCACACTGACCACCCTAAAGCATGGCTAAACTGGGCATCCCACACTGACCACCCACCCTAAAGCATGGCTAAACTGGGCATCCCAAACTGACCACCCACCCTAAAGCATGCCTAAACTGGGCATCCCAAACTGACCACCCTAAAGCATGGCTAAACTGGGCATCCCAAACTGACCACCAACCCTAAAGCATAGCTAAACTGGGCATCCCAAACTGACCACCCTAAAGCATGCCTAAACTGGGCATGTCAAACTGACCACCCACCCTAAAGCATGTCTAAACTGGGCATCCCAAACTGACCACCCACCCTAAAGCATAGCTAAACTGGGCATCCCAAACTGACCACCCACCCTAAAGCATGGCTAAACTGGGCATCCCAAAGCATGCCTAAACTGGGCATCCCAAACTGACCACCCTAAAGCATGGCTAAACTGGGCATCCCAAACTGACCACCCACCCTAAAGCATGGCTAAACTGGGCATCCCAAACTGACTACCCACCCTAAAGCATGCCTAAACTGGGCATCCCAAACTGACCATCCTAAAGCAGGGCTAAACTGGGCATCCCACACTGACCACCCTAAAGCATGGCAAAACTGGGCATCCCACACTGACCACCCTAAAGCATGGCAAAACTGGGCATCCCAAACTGACCACCCACCCTAAAGCATGCCTAAACTGGGCATCCCAAAGTGACCACCCTAAAGCAGGGCTAAACTGGGCATCCCACACTGACCACCCTAAAGCATGGCAAAACTGGGCATCCCAAACTGACCAACCTAAAGCATGGCAAAACTGGGCATCCCAAACTGACTACCCTAAAGCATGGCTTAACCTGGGTATCCCAAACTGACCACCCACCCTAAAGCATGGCTAAACCGGGCATCCCAAACTGACCACCCTAAAGCATGGCTAAACTGGGTATCCCAAACTGACCACCCACCCTAAAGCATGGCTAAACTGGGCATCCCAAACTGACCACCCTAAAGCAGGGCTAAACTGGGCATCCCACACTGACCACCCTAAAGCATGGCAAAACTGGGCATCCCACACTGACCACCCTAAAGCATGGCAAAACTGGGCATCCCAAACTGACCACCCACCCTAAAGCATGCCTAAACTGGGCATCCCAAAGTGACCACCCTAAAGCAGGGCTAAACTGGGCATCCCACACTGACCACCCTAAAGCATGGCAAAACTGGGCATCCCAAACTGACCAACCTAAAGCATGGCAAAACTGGGCATCCCAAACTGACTACCCTAAAGCATGGCTTAACCTGGGTATCCCAAACTGACCACCCACCCTAAAGCATGGCTAAACCGGGCATCCCAAACTGACCACCCTAAAGCATGGCTAAACTGGGTATCCCAAACTGACCACCCACCCTAAAGCATGGCTAAACTGGGCATCCCAAACTGACTACCCACCCTAAAGCATGGCTAAACTGGGCATCCCAAACTGATTACCCACCCTAAAGCATGGCTAAACTGGGCATCCCAAACTGACTACCCACCCTAAAGCATAGCTAAACTGGGCATCCCAAACTGACCACCCACCCTAAAGCATAGCTAAACTGGGCATCCCAAACTGACCACCCACCCTAAAGCATGGCTAAGCTGGGCATTCCAAACTGACCACCCACCCTAAAGCATGGCTAAACTGGGCATCCCACACTGACCACCCTAAAGCATAGCTAAACTGGGCATCCCAAACTGACCACCCACCCTAAAACATGCCTAAACTGGGCATCCCAAACTGATCACCCTAAAGCATGGCTAAACTGGGCATCCCACACTGACCACCCTAAAGCATGGCTAAACTGGGCATCCCAAACTGACTACCCACCCTAAAGCATAGCTAAACTGGGCATCCCAAACTGACCACCCTAAAGCATAGCTAAACTGGGCATCCCAAACTGACCACCCACCCTAAAGCATGGCTAAGCTGGGCATTCCAAACTGACCACCCACCCTAAAGCATGGCTAAACTGGGCATCCCACACTGACCACCCTAAAGCATAGCTAAACTGGGCATCCCAAACTGACCACCCACCCTAAAACATGCCTAAACTGGGCATCCCAAACTGATCACCCTAAAGCATGGCTAAACTGGGCATCCCACACTGACCACCCTAAAGCATGGCTAAACTGTGCATCCCAAACTGACCACCCACCCTAAAGCATGGCTAAACTGGGCATCCCACACTGACCACCCTAAAGCATAGCTAAACTGGGCATCCCAAACTGACCACCCACCCTAAAGCATGGCTAAACTGGGCATCCCAAACTGACCACCCTAAAGCATGGTGAAACTGGGCATCCCAAACTGACCACCCTCCTTAAAGCATGGCTAAACTGGGCATCCCAAACTGACCACCTACCCTAAAGCATGGCTAAACTGGGCATCCCAAACTGACTACCCACCCTAAAGCATAGCTAAACTGGGCATCCCAAACTGACCACCCTAAAGCATGGCTAAACTGGGCATCCCAAACTGACTACCCACCCTAAAGCATGTCTAAACTGGGTATCCCAAACTGACCACCCACCCTAAAGCATGTCTAAACTGGGCATCCCAAACTGACCACCCACCCTAAAGCATGCCTAAACTGGGCATCCCAAACTGACCACCCACCCTAAAGCATGTCTAAACTGGGCATCCCAAACTGACCACCCACCCTAAAGCATGGCTAAACTGGGCATCCCACACTGACCACCCACCCTAAAGCATGGCTAAACTGGGCATCCCACACTGACCACCCTAAAGCATGGCTCAACTGGGCATCCCAAACTGACCACCCTAAAGCATGGCTAAACTGGGCATCCCAAACTGACTACCCACCCTAAAGCATGTCTAAACTGGGCATCCCAAACTGACCACCCTCCCTAAAGCATGGCTAAACTGGGCATCCCAAACTGACCACCCTCCCTAAAGCATGGCTAAACTGGGCATCCAAAACTGACCACCCACCCTAAAGCATGGTGAAACTGGGCATCCCAAACTGACTAGCCTAAAGCATGGCTAAACTGGGCATCCCAAACTGACCACCCTAAAGCATAGCTAAACTGGGCATCCCAAACTGACCACCCACCCTAAAGCATGGCTAAACTGGGCATCCCACACTGACCACCCTAAAGCATGGCTAAACTGGGCATCCCACACTGACCACCCTAAAGCATGGCAAAACTGGGCATCCCAAAGTGACCACCCTAAAGCATGGCAAAACTGGGCATCCCAAACTGACCAACCTAAAGCATGGCAAAACTGGGCATCCCAAACTGACTACCCTAAAGCATGGCTTAACCTGGGTATCCCAAACTGACCACCCACCCTAAAGCATGGCTAAACCGGGCATCCCACACTGACCACCCTAAAGCATGGCTAAACTGGGCATCCCACACTGACCACCCACCCTAAAGCATGGCTAAACTGGGCATCCCAAACTGACCACCCACCCTAAAGCATGCCTAAACTGGGCATCCCAAACTGACCACCCTAAAGCATGGCTAAACTGGGCATCCCAAACTGACCACCCACCCTAAAGCATGGCTAAACTGGGCATCCCAAACTGACCACCCACCCTAAAGCATGCCTAAACTGGGCATCCCAAACTGACCACCCTAAAGCAGGGCTAAACTGGGCATCCCACACTGACCACCCTAAAGCATGGCTAAACTGGGCATCCCAAACTGACCAACCTAAAGCATGGCTAAACTGGGCATCCCAAACTGACCACCCACCCTAAAGCATGCCTAAACTGGGCATCCCAAAGTGACCACCCTAAAGCAGGGCTAAACTGGGCATCCCACACTGACCACCCTAAAGCATGGCAAAACTGGGCATCCCAAACTGACCAACCTAAAGCATGGCAAAACTGGGCATCCCAAACTGACTACCCTAAAGCATGGCTTAACCTGGGTATCCCAAACTGACCACCCACCCTAAAGCATGGCTAAACCGGGCATCCCAAACTGACCACCCTAAAGCATGGCTAAACTGGGTATCCCAAACTGACCACCCACCCTAAAGCATGGCTAAACTGGGCATCCCAAACTGACTACCCACCCTAAAGCATGGCTAAACTGGGCATCCCAAACTGATTACCCACCCTAAAGCATGGCTAAACTGGGCATCCCAAACTGACTACCCACCCTAAAGCATAGCTAAACTGGGCATCCCAAACTGACCACCCACCCTAAAGCATAGCTAAACTGGGCATCCCAAACTGACCACCCTAAAGCATGCCTAAACTGGGCATCCCACACTGACCACCCTAAAGCATGGCTAAACTGGGCATCCCACACTGACCACCCTAAAGCATAGCTAAACTGGGCATCCCAAACTGACCACCCACCCTAAAGCATGGCTAAACTGGGCATCCCACACTGACCACCCTAAGGCATGGCTAAACTGGGCATTCCAAACTGACTACCCACCCTAAAGCATGGCTAAACTGGGCATCCCAAACTGACCACCCACCCTAAAGCATGGCTAAACTGGGCATCCCAAACTGACTACCCACCCTAAAGCATGTCTAAACTGGGCATCCCAAACTGACCACCCACCCTAAAGCATGGCTAAACTGGGCATCCCAAACTGACCACCCTCCCTAAAGCATGGCTAAACTGGGCATCCCAAACTGACCACCCTCCCTAAAGCATGGCTAAACTGGGCATCCCAAACTGACCACCCACCCTAAAGCATGGTGAAACTGGGCATCCCAAAGCATGCCTAAACTGGGCATCCCAAACTGACCACCCACCCTAAAGCATAGCTAAACTGGGCATCCCAAACTGACCACCCTAAAGCATGCCTAAACTGGGCATGTCAAACTGACCACCCACCCTAAAGCATGTCTAAACTGGGCATCCCAAACTGACCACCCACCCTAAAGCATGTCTAAACTGGGCATCCCAAACTGACCACCCACCCTAAAGCATAGCTAAACTGGGCATCCCAAACTGACCACCCACCATAAAGCATGGCTAAACTGGTCATCCCAAAGCATGCCTATACTGGGCATCCCAAACTGACCACCCTGAAGCATGGCTAAACTGGGCATCCCAAACTGACCACCCTAAAGCATGGCTAAACTGGGCATCCCAAACTGACCACCCACCCTAAAGCATGGCTAAACTGGTCATCCCAAAGCATGGCTAAACTGGTCATCCCAAAGCATGCCTAAACTGGGCATCCCACACTGACCACCCTAAAGCATGGCAAAACTGGGCATCCCAAACTGACCAACCTAAAGCATGGAAAAACTGGGCATCCCAAACTGACCACCCACCCTAAAGCATAGCTAAACTGGGCATCCCAAACTGACCACCCACCCTAAAGCATGGCTAAACTGGGCATCCCTAAGCATGCCTAAACTCGGCATCCCAAACTGACCACCCTAAAGCATGGCTTAACCTGGGTATCCCAAACTGACCACCCACCCTAAAGCATGGCTAAACCGGGCATCCCAAACTGACCACCCTAAAGCATGGCTAAACTGGGCATCCCAAACTGACCACCCACCCTAATGCATGGCTAAACTGGGCATCCCAAACTGACTACCCACCCTAAAGCATGGCTAAACTGGGCATCCCAAACTGACTACCCACCCTAAAGCATAGCTAAACTGGGCATCCCAAACTGACCACCCACCCTAAAGCATAGCTAAACTGGGCATCCCAAACTGACCACCCTAAAGCATGCCTAAACTGGGCATCCCACACTGACCACCCAAAGCATGGCTAAACTGGGCAACCCACACTGACCACCCTAAAGCATAGCTAAACTGGGCATCCCAAACTGACCACCCACCCTAAAGCATGGCTAAACTGGGCATCCCACACTGACCACCCTAAAGCATGGCTAAACTGGGCATCCCACACTGACCACCCACCCTAAAGCATGGCTAAACTGAGCATCCCACACTGACCACCCTAAAGCATAGCTAAACTGGGCATCCCAAACTGACCACCCTAAAGCATGGTGAAACTGGGCATCCCAAACTGACCACCCTCCCTAAAGCATGGCTAAACTGGGCATCCCAAACTGACCACCCTCCCTAAAGCATGGCTAAACTGGGCATCCCAAACTGACCACCCACCCTAAAGCATGGTGAAACTGGGCATCCCAAACTGACTACCCTAAAGCATGGCTAAACTGGGCATCCCACACTGACCACCCTAAAGCATGGCTAAACTGGGCATCCCACACTGACCACCCACCCTAAAGCATGGCTAAACTGGGCATCCCAAACTGACCACCCACCCTAAAGCATGCCTAAACTGGGCATCCCAAACTGACCACCCTAAAGCATGGCTAAACTGGGCATCCCAAACTGACCACCCACCCTAAAGCATAGCTAAACTGGGCATCCCAAACTGACCACCCTAAAGCATGCCTAAACTGGGCATGTCAAACTGACCACCCACCCTAAAGCATGTCTAAACTGGGCATCCCAAACTGACCACCCACCCTAAAGCATAGCTAAACTGGGCATCCCAAACTGACCACCCACCCTAAAGCATGGCTAAACTGGGCATCCCAAAGCATGCCTAAACTGGGCATCCCAAACTGACCACCCTAAAGCATGGCTAAACTGGGCATCCCACACTGACCACCCACCCTAAAGCATGGCTAAACTGAGCATCCCACACTGACCACCCTAAAGCATAGCTAAACTGGGCATCCCAAACTGACCACCCTAAAGCATGGTGAAACTGGGCATCCCAAACTGACCACCCTCCCTAAAGCATGGCTAAACTGGGCATCCCAAACTGACCACCCTCCCTAAAGCATGGCTAAACTGGGCATCCCAAACTGACCACCCTAAAGCATGGCTAAACTGGGTATCCCAAACTGACCACCCACCCTAAAGCATGGCTAAACTGGGCATCCCAAACTGACCACCCACCCTAAAGCATGCCTAAACTGGGCATCCCAAACTGACCACCCTAAAGCAGGGCTAAACTGGGCATCCCACACTGACCACCCTAAAGCATGGCAAAACTGGGCATCCCAAACTGACCAACCTAAAGCATGGCTAAACTGGGCATCCCAAACTGACCACCCACCCTAAAGCATGCCTAAACTGGGCATCCCAAAGTGACCACCCTAAAGCAGGGCTAAACTGGGCATCCCACACTGACCACCCTAAAGCATGGCAAAACTGGGCATCCCAAACTGACCAACCTAAAGCATGGCAAAACTGGGCATCCCAAACTGACTACCCTAAAGCATGGCTTAACCTGGGTATCCCAAACTGACCACCCACCCTAAAGCATGGCTAAACCGGGCATCCCAAACTGACCACCCTAAAGCATGGCTAAACTGGGTATCCCAAACTGACCACCCACCCTAAAGCATGGCTAAACTGGGCATCCCAAACTGACTACCCACCCTAAAGCATGGCTAAACTGGGCATCCCAAACTGATTACCCACCCTAAAGCATGGCTAAACTGGGCATCCCAAACTGACTACCCACCCTAAAGCATAGCTAAACTGGGCATCCCAAACTGACCACCCACCCTAAAGCATAGCTAAACTGGGCATCCCAAACTGACCACCCACCCTAAAGCATGGCTAAGCTGGGCATTCCAAACTGACCACGCACCCTAAAGCATGGCTAAACTGGGCATCCCACACTGACCACCCTAAAGCATAGCTAAACTGGGCATCCCAAACTGACCACCCACCCTAAAACATGCCTAAACTGGGCATCCCAAACTGATCACCCTAAAGCATGGCTAAACTGGGCATCCCACACTGACCACCCTAAAGCATGGCTAAACTGGGCATCCCAAACTGACTACCCACCCTAAAGCATAGCTAAACTGGGCATCCCAAACTGACCACCCTAAAGCATAGCTAAACTGGGCATCCCAAACTGACCACCCACCCTAAAGCATGGCTAAGCTGGGCATTCCAAACTGACCACCCACCCTAAAGCATGGCTAAACTGGGCATCCCACACTGACCACCCTAAAGCATAGCTAAACTGGGCATCCCAAACTGACCACCCACCCTAAAACATGCCTAAACTGGGCATCCCAAACTGATCACCCTAAAGCATGGCTAAACTGGGCATCCCACACTGACCACCCTAAAGCATGGCTAAACTGTGCATCCCAAACTGACCACCCACCCTAAAGCATGGCTAAACTGGGCATCCCACACTGACCACCCTAAAGCATAGCTAAACTGGGCATCCCAAACTGACCACCCACCCTAAAGCATGGCTAAACTGGGCATCCCAAACTGACCACCCTAAAGCATGGTGAAACTGGGCATCCCAAACTGACCACCCTCCTTAAAGCATGGCTAAACTGGGCATCCCAAACTGACCACCTACCCTAAAGCATGGCTAAACTGGGCATCCCAAACTGACTACCCACCCTAAAGCATAGCTAAACTGGGCATCCCAAACTGACCACCCTAAAGCATGGCTAAACTGGGCATCCCAAACTGACTACCCACCCTAAAGCATGTCTAAACTGGGTATCCCAAACTGACCACCCACCCTAAAGCATGTCTAAACTGGGCATCCCAAACTGACCACCCACCCTAAAGCATGCCTAAACTGGGCATCCCAAACTGACCACCCACCCTAAAGCATGTCTAAACTGGGCATCCCAAACTGACCACCCACCCTAAAGCATGGCTAAACTGGGCATCCCACACTGACCACCCACCCTAAAGCATGGCTAAACTGGGCATCCCACACTGACCACCCTAAAGCATGGCTCAACTGGGCATCCCAAACTGACCACCCTAAAGCATGGCTAAACTGGGCATCCCAAACTGACTACCCACCCTAAAGCATGTCTAAACTGGGCATCCCAAACTGACCACCCTCCCTAAAGCATGGCTAAACTGGGCATCCCAAACTGACCACCCTCCCTAAAGCATGGCTAAACTGGGCATCCAAAACTGACCACCCACCCTAAAGCATGGTGAAACTGGGCATCCCAAACTGACTAGCCTAAAGCATGGCTAAACTGGGCATCCCAAACTGACCACCCTAAAGCATAGCTAAACTGGGCATCCCAAACTGACCACCCACCCTAAAGCATGGCTAAACTGGGCATCCCACACTGACCACCCTAAAGCATGGCTAAACTGGGCATCCCACACTGACCACCCTAAAGCATGGCAAAACTGGGCATCCCAAAGTGACCACCCTAAAGCATGGCAAAACTGGGCATCCCAAACTGACCAACCTAAAGCATGGCAAAACTGGGCATCCCAAACTGACTACCCTAAAGCATGGCTTAACCTGGGTATCCCAAACTGACCACCCACCCTAAAGCATGGCTAAACCGGGCATCCCACACTGACCACCCTAAAGCATGGCTAAACTGGGCATCCCACACTGACCACCCACCCTAAAGCATGGCTAAACTGGGCATCCCAAACTGACCACCCACCCTAAAGCATGCCTAAACTGGGCATCCCAAACTGACCACCCTAAAGCATGGCTAAACTGGGCATCCCAAACTGACCACCCACCCTAAAGCATGGCTAAACTGGGCATCCCAAACTGACCACCCACCCTAAAGCATGCCTAAACTGGGCATCCCAAACTGACCACCCTAAAGCAGGGCTAAACTGGGCATCCCACACTGACCACCCTAAAGCATGGCAAAACTGGGCATCCCAAACTGACCAACCTAAAGCATGGCTAAACTGGGCATCCCAAACTGACCACCCACCCTAAAGCATGCCTAAACTGGGCATCCCAAAGTGACCACCCTAAAGCAGGGCTAAACTGGGCATCCCACACTGACCACCCTAAAGCATGGCAAAACTGGGCATCCCAAACTGACCAACCTAAAGCATGGCAAAACTGGGCATCCCAAACTGACTACCCTAAAGCATGGCTTAACCTGGGTATCCCAAACTGACCACCCACCCTAAAGCATGGCTAAACCGGGCATCCCAAACTGACCACCCTAAAGCATGGCTAAACTGGGTATCCCAAACTGACCACCCACCCTAAAGCATGGCTAAACTGGGCATCCCAAACTGACTACCCACCCTAAAGCATGGCTAAACTGGGCATCCCAAACTGATTACCCACCCTAAAGCATGGCTAAACTGGGCATCCCAAACTGACCACCCACCCTAAAGCATAGCTAAACTGGGCATCCCAAACTGACCACCCTAAAGCATGCCTAAACTGGGCATCCCACACTGACCACCCTAAAGCATGGCTAAACTGGGCATCCCACACTGACCACCCTAAAGCATAGCTAAACTGGGCATCCCAAACTGACCACCCACCCTAAAGCATGGCTAAACTGGGCATCCCACACTGACCACCCTAAGGCATGGCTAAACTGGGCATTCCAAACTGACTACCCACCCTAAAGCATGGCTAAACTGGGCATCCCAAACTGACCACCCACCCTAAAGCATGGCTAAACTGGGCATCCCAAACTGACTACCCACCCTAAAGCATGCCTAAACTGGGCATCCCAAACTGACCACCCACCCTAAAGCATGTCTAAACTGGGCATCCCAAACTGACCACCCACCCTAAAGCATGGCTAAACTGGGCATCCCACACTGACCACCCACCCTAAAGCATGGCTAAACTGGGCATCCCACACTGACCACCCTAAAGCATGGCTAAACTGGGCATCCCACACTGACCACCCAAAGCATGGCTAAACTGGGCAACCCACACTGACCACCCTAAAGCATAGCTAAACTGGGCATCCCAAACTGACCACCCACCCTAAAGCATGGCTAAACTGGGCATCCCACACTGACCACCCTAAAGCATGGCTAAACTGGGCATCCCACACTGACCACCCACCCTAAAGCATGGCTAAACTGAGCATCCCACACTGACCACCCTAAAGCATAGCTAAACTGGGCATCCCAAACTGACCACCCTAAAGCATGGTGAAACTGGGCATCCCAAACTGACCACCCACCCTAAAGCATGGCTAAACTGGGCATCCCAAACTGACCACCCACCCTAAAGCATGCCTAAACTGGGCATCCCAAACTGACCACCCTAAAGCATGGCTAAACTGGGCATCCCAAACTGACCACCCACCCTAAAGCATAGCTAAACTGGGCATCCCAAACTGACCACCCTAAAGCATGCCTAAACTGGGCATGTCAAACTGACCACCCACCCTAAAGCATGTCTAAACTGGGCATCCCAAACTGACCACCCACCCTAAAGCATAGCTAAACTGGGCATCCCAAACTGACCACCCACCCTAAAGCATGGCTAAACTGGGCATCCCAAAGCATGCCTAAACTGGGCATCCCAAACTGACCACCCTAAAGCATGGCTAAACTGGGCATCCCACACTGACCACCCACCCTAAAGCATGGCTAAACTGAGCATCCCACACTGACCACCCTAAAGCATAGCTAAACTGGGCATCCCAAACTGACCACCCTAAAGCATGGTGAAACTGGGCATCCCAAACTGACCACCCTCCCTAAAGCATGGCTAAACTGGGCATCCCAAACTGACCACCCTCCCTAAAGCATGGCTAAACTGGGCATCCCAAACTGACCACCCTAAAGCATGGCTAAACTGGGTATCCCAAACTGACCACCCACCCTAAAGCATGGCTAAACTGGGCATCCCAAACTGACCACCCACCCTAAAGCATGCCTAAACTGGGCATCCCAAACTGACCACCCTAAAGCAGGGCTAAACTGGGCATCCCACACTGACCACCCTAAAGCATGGCAAAACTGGGCATCCCAAACTGACCAACCTAAAGCATGGCTAAACTGGGCATCCCAAACTGACCACCCACCCTAAAGCATGCCTAAACTGGGCATCCCAAAGTGACCACCCTAAAGCAGGGCTAAACTGGGCATCCCACACTGACCACCCTAAAGCATGGCAAAACTGGGCATCCCAAACTGACCAACCTAAAGCATGGCAAAACTGGGCATCCCAAACTGACTACCCTAAAGCATGGCTTAACCTGGGTATCCCAAACTGACCACCCACCCTAAAGCATGGCTAAACCGGGCATCCCAAACTGACCACCCTAAAGCATGGCTAAACTGGGTATCCCAAACTGACCACCCACCCTAAAGCATGGCTAAACTGGGCATCCCAAACTGACTACCCACCCTAAAGCATGGCTAAACTGGGCATCCCAAACTGATTACCCACCCTAAAGCATGGCTAAACTGGGCATCCCAAACTGACTACCCACCCTAAAGCATAGCTAAACTGGGCATCCCAAACTGACCACCCACCCTAAAGCATAGCTAAACTGGGCATCCCAAACTGACCACCCACCCTAAAGCATGGCTAAGCTGGGCATTCCAAACTGACCACCCACCCTAAAGCATGGCTAAACTGGGCATCCCACACTGACCACCCTAAAGCATAGCTAAACTGGGCATCCCAAACTGACCACCCACCCTAAAACATGCCTAAACTGGGCATCCCAAACTGATCACCCTAAAGCATGGCTAAACTGGGCATCCCACACTGACCACCCTAAAGCATGGCTAAACTGGGCATCCCAAACTGACTACCCACCCTAAAGCATAGCTAAACTGGGCATCCCAAACTGACCACCCTAAAGCATAGCTAAACTGGGCATCCCAAACTGACCACCCACCCTAAAGCATGGCTAAGCTGGGCATTCCAAACTGACCACCCACCCTAAAGCATGGCTAAACTGGGCATCCCACACTGACCACCCTAAAGCATAGCTAAACTGGGCATCCCAAACTGACCACCCACCCTAAAACATGCCTAAACTGGGCATCCCAAACTGATCACCCTAAAGCATGGCTAAACTGGGCATCCCACACTGACCACCCTAAAGCATGGCTAAACTGTGCATCCCAAACTGACCACCCACCCTAAAGCATGGCTAAACTGGGCATCCCACACTGACCACCCTAAAGCATAGCTAAACTGGGCATCCCAAACTGACCACCCACCCTAAAGCATGGCTAAACTGGGCATCCCAAACTGACCACCCTAAAGCATGGTGAAACTGGGCATCCCAAACTGACCACCCTCCTTAAAGCATGGCTAAACTGGGCATCCCAAACTGACCACCTACCCTAAAGCATGGCTAAACTGGGCATCCCAAACTGACTACCCACCCTAAAGCATAGCTAAACTGGGCATCCCAAACTGACCACCCTAAAGCATGGCTAAACTGGGCATCCCAAACTGACTACCCACCCTAAAGCATGTCTAAACTGGGTATCCCAAACTGACCACCCACCCTAAAGCATGTCTAAACTGGGCATCCCAAACTGACCACCCACCCTAAAGCATGCCTAAACTGGGCATCCCAAACTGACCACCCACCCTAAAGCATGTCTAAACTGGGCATCCCAAACTGACCACCCACCCTAAAGCATGGCTAAACTGGGCATCCCACACTGACCACCCACCCTAAAGCATGGCTAAACTGGGCATCCCACACTGACCACCCTAAAGCATGGCTCAACTGGGCATCCCAAACTGACCACCCTAAAGCATGGCTAAACTGGGCATCCCAAACTGACTACCCACCCTAAAGCATGTCTAAACTGGGCATCCCAAACTGACCACCCTCCCTAAAGCATGGCTAAACTGGGCATCCCAAACTGACCACCCTCCCTAAAGCATGGCTAAACTGGGCATCCAAAACTGACCACCCACCCTAAAGCATGGTGAAACTGGGCATCCCAAACTGACTAGCCTAAAGCATGGCTAAACTGGGCATCCCAAACTGACCACCCTAAAGCATAGCTAAACTGGGCATCCCAAACTGACCACCCACCCTAAAGCATGGCTAAACTGGGCATCCCACACTGACCACCCTAAAGCATGGCTAAACTGGGCATCCCACACTGACCACCCTAAAGCATGGCAAAACTGGGCATCCCAAAGTGACCACCCTAAAGCATGGCAAAACTGGGCATCCCAAACTGACCAACCTAAAGCATGGCAAAACTGGGCATCCCAAACTGACTACCCTAAAGCATGGCTTAACCTGGGTATCCCAAACTGACCACCCACCCTAAAGCATGGCTAAACCGGGCATCCCACACTGACCACCCTAAAGCATGGCTAAACTGGGCATCCCACACTGACCACCCACCCTAAAGCATGGCTAAACTGGGCATCCCAAACTGACCACCCACCCTAAAGCATGCCTAAACTGGGCATCCCAAACTGACCACCCTAAAGCATGGCTAAACTGGGCATCCCAAACTGACCACCCACCCTAAAGCATGGCTAAACTGGGCATCCCAAACTGACCACCCACCCTAAAGCATGCCTAAACTGGGCATCCCAAACTGACCACCCTAAAGCAGGGCTAAACTGGGCATCCCACACTGACCACCCTAAAGCATGGCAAAACTGGGCATCCCAAACTGACCAACCTAAAGCATGGCTAAACTGGGCATCCCAAACTGACCACCCACCCTAAAGCATGCCTAAACTGGGCATCCCAAAGTGACCACCCTAAAGCAGGGCTAAACTGGGCATCCCACACTGACCACCCTAAAGCATGGCAAAACTGGGCATCCCAAACTGACCAACCTAAAGCATGGCAAAACTGGGCATCCCAAACTGACTACCCTAAAGCATGGCTTAACCTGGGTATCCCAAACTGACCACCCACCCTAAAGCATGGCTAAACCGGGCATCCCAAACTGACCACCCTAAAGCATGGCTAAACTGGGTATCCCAAACTGACCACCCACCCTAAAGCATGGCTAAACTGGGCATCCCAAACTGACTACCCACCCTAAAGCATGGCTAAACTGGGCATCCCAAACTGATTACCCACCCTAAAGCATGGCTAAACTGGGCATCCCAAACTGACTACCCACCCTAAAGCATAGCTAAACTGGGCATCCCAAACTGACCACCCACCCTAAAGCATAGCTAAACTGGGCATCCCAAACTGACCACCCTAAAGCATGCCTAAACTGGGCATCCCACACTGACCACCCTAAAGCATGGCTAAACTGGGCATCCCACACTGACCACCCTAAAGCATAGCTAAACTGGGCATCCCAAACTGACCACCCACCCTAAAGCATGGCTAAACTGGGCATCCCACACTGACCACCCTAAGGCATGGCTAAACTGGGCATTCCAAACTGACTACCCACCCTAAAGCATGGCTAAACTGGGCATCCCAAACTGACCACCCACCCTAAAGCATGGCTAAACTGGGCATCCCAAACTGACTACCCACCCTAAAGCATGTCTAAACTGGGCATCCCAAACTGACCACCCACCCTAAAGCATGGCTAAACTGGGCATCCCAAACTGACCACCCTCCCTAAAGCATGGCTAAACTGGGCATCCCAAACTGACCACCCTCCCTAAAGCATGGCTAAACTGGGCATCCCAAACTGACCACCCACCCTAAAGCATGGTGAAACTGGGCATCCCAAAGCATGCCTAAACTGGGCATCCCAAACTGACCACCCACCCTAAAGCATAGCTAAACTGGGCATCCCAAACTGACCACCCTAAAGCATGCCTAAACTGGGCATGTCAAACTGACCACCCACCCTAAAGCATGTCTAAACTGGGCATCCCAAACTGACCACCCACCCTAAAGCATGTCTAAACTGGGCATCCCAAACTGACCACCCACCCTAAAGCATAGCTAAACTGGGCATCCCAAACTGACCACCCACCATAAAGCATGGCTAAACTGGTCATCCCAAAGCATGCCTATACTGGGCATCCCAAACTGACCACCCTAAAGCATGGCTAAACTGGGCATCCCAAACTGACCACCCTAAAGCATGGCTAAACTGGGCATCCCAAACTGACCACCCACCCTAAAGCATGGCTAAACTGGTCATCCCAAAGCATGGCTAAACTGGTCATCCCAAAGCATGCCTAAACTGGGCATCCCAAACTGACCAACCTAAAGCATGGAAAAACTGGGCATCCCAAACTGACCACCCACCCTAAAGCATAGCTAAACTGGGCATCCCAAACTGACCACCCACCCTAAAGCATGGCTAAACTGGGCATCCCTAAGCATGCCTAAACTCGGCATCCCAAACTGACCACCCTAAAGCATGGCTTAACCTGGGTATCCCAAACTGACCACCCACCCTAAAGCACGGCTAAACCGGGCATCCCAAACTGACCACCCTAAAGCATGGCTAAACTGGGCATCCCAAACTGACCACCCACCCTAATGCATGGCTAAACTGGGCATCCCAAACTGACTACCCACCCTAAAGCATGGCTAAACTGGGCATCCCAAACTGACTACCCACCCTAAAGCATAGCTAAACTGGGCATCCCAAACTGACCACCCACCCTAAAGCATAGCTAAACTGGGCATCCCAAACTGACCACCCTAAAGCATGCCTAAACTGGGCATCCCACACTGACCACCCAAAGCATGGCTAAACTGGGCAACCCACACTGACCACCCTAAAGCATAGCTAAACTGGGCATCCCAAACTGACCACCCACCCTAAAGCATGGCTAAACTGGGCATCCCACACTGACCACCCTAAAGCATGGCTAAACTGGGCATCCCACACTGACCACCCACCCTAAAGCATGGCTAAACTGAGCATCCCACACTGACCACCCTAAAGCATAGCTAAACTGGGCATCCCAAACTGACCACCCTAAAGCATGGTGAAACTGGGCATCCCAAACTGACCACCCTCCCTAAAGCATGGCTAAACTGGGCATCCCAAACTGACCACCCTCCCTAAAGCATGGCTAAACTGGGCATCCCAAACTGACCACCCACCCTAAAGCATGGTGAAACTGGGCATCCCAAACTGACTACCCTAAAGCATGGCTAAACTGGGCATCCCACACTGACCACCCTAAAGCATGGCTAAACTGGGCATCCCACACTGACCACCCACCCTAAAGCATGGCTAAACTGGGCATCCCAAACTGACCACCCACCCTAAAGCATGCCTAAACTGGGCATCCCAAACTGACCACCCTAAAGCATGGCTAAACTGGGCATCCCAAACTGACCACCCACCCTAAAGCATAGCTAAACTGGGCATCCCAAACTGACCACCCTAAAGCATGCCTAAACTGGGCATGTCAAACTGACCACCCACCCTAAAGCATGTCTAAACTGGGCATCCCAAACTGACCACCCACCCTAAAGCATAGCTAAACTGGGCATCCCAAACTGACCACCCACCCTAAAGCATGGCTAAACTGGGCATCCCAAAGCATGCCTAAACTGGGCATCCCAAACTGACCACCCTAAAGCATGGCTAAACTGGGCATCCCACACTGACCACCCACCCTAAAGCATGGCTAAACTGAGCATCCCACACTGACCACCCTAAAGCATAGCTAAACTGGGCATCCCAAACTGACCACCCTAAAGCATGGTGAAACTGGGCATCCCAAACTGACCACCCTCCCTAAAGCATGGCTAAACTGGGCATCCCAAACTGACCACCCTCCCTAAAGCATGGCTAAACTGGGCATCCCAAACTGACCACCCTAAAGCATGGCTAAACTGGGTATCCCAAACTGACCACCCACCCTAAAGCATGGCTAAACTGGGCATCCCAAACTGACCACCCACCCTAAAGCATGCCTAAACTGGGCATCCCAAACTGACCACCCTAAAGCAGGGCTAAACTGGGCATCCCACACTGACCACCCTAAAGCATGGCAAAACTGGGCATCCCAAACTGACCAACCTAAAGCATGGCTAAACTGGGCATCCCAAACTGACCACCCACCCTAAAGCATGCCTAAACTGGGCATCCCAAAGTGACCACCCTAAAGCAGGGCTAAACTGGGCATCCCACACTGACCACCCTAAAGCATGGCAAAACTGGGCATCCCAAACTGACCAACCTAAAGCATGGCAAAACTGGGCATCCCAAACTGACTACCCTAAAGCATGGCTTAACCTGGGTATCCCAAACTGACCACCCACCCTAAAGCATGGCTAAACCGGGCATCCCAAACTGACCACCCTAAAGCATGGCTAAACTGGGTATCCCAAACTGACCACCCACCCTAAAGCATGGCTAAACTGGGCATCCCAAACTGACTACCCACCCTAAAGCATAGCTAAACTGGGCATCCCAAACTGACCACCCACCCTAAAGCATAGCTAAACTGGGCATCCCAAACTGACCACCCTAAAGCATGCCTAAACTGGGCATCCCACACTGACCACCCTAAAGCATGGCTAAACTGGGCATCCCACACTGACCACCCTAAAGCATAGCTAAACTGGGCATCCCAAACTGACCACCCACCCTAAAGCATGGCTAAACTGGGCATCCCACACTGACCACCCTAAGGCATGGCTAAACTGGGCATTCCAAACTGACTACCCACCCTAAAGCATGGCTAAACTGGGCATCCCAAACTGACTACCCACCCTAAAGCATGGCTAAACTGGGCATCCCAAACTGACTACCCACCCTAAAGCATGTCTAAACTGGGCATCCCAAACTGACCACCCACCCTAAAGCATGGCTAAACTGGGCATCCCAAACTGACCACCCTCCCTAAAGCATGGCTAAACTGGGCATCCCAAACTGACCACCCTCCCTAAAGCATGGCTAAACTGGGCATCCCAAACTGACCACCCACCCTAAAGCATGGTGAAACTGGGCATCCCAAAGCATGCCTAAACTGGGCATCCCAAACTGACCACCCACCCTAAAGCATAGCTAAACTGGGCATCCCAAACTGACCACCCTAAAGCATGCCTAAACTGGGCATGTCAAACTGACCACCCACCCTAAAGCATGTCTAAACTGGGCATCCCAAACTGACCACCCACCCTAAAGCATGTCTAAACTGGGCATCCCAAACTGACCACCCACCCTAAAGCATAGCTAAACTGGGCATCCCAAACTGACCACCCACCATAAAGCATGGCTAAACTGGTCATCCCAAAGCATGCCTATACTGGGCATCCCAAACTGACCACCCTGAAGCATGGCTAAACTGGGCATCCCAAACTGACCACCCTAAAGCATGGCTAAACTGGGCATCCCAAACTGACCACCCACCCTAAAGCATGGCTAAACTGGTCATCCCAAAGCATGGCTAAACTGGTCATCCCAAAGCATGCCTAAACTGGGCATCCCACACTGACCACCCTAAAGCATGGCAAAACTGGGCATCCCAAACTGACCAACCTAAAGCATGGAAAAACTGGGCATCCCAAACTGACCACCCACCCTAAAGCATAGCTAAACTGGGCATCCCAAACTGACCACCCACCCTAAAGCATGGCTAAACTGGGCATCCCTAAGCATGCCTAAACTCGGCATCCCAAACTGACCACCCTAAAGCATGGCTTAACCTGGGTATCCCAAACTGACCACCCACCCTAAAGCATGGCTAAACCGGGCATCCCAAACTGACCACCCTAAAGCATGGCTAAACTGGGCATCCCAAACTGACCACCCACCCTAATGCATGGCTAAACTGGGCATCCCAAACTGACTACCCACCCTAAAGCATGGCTAAACTGGGCATCCCAAACTGACTACCCACCCTAAAGCATAGCTAAACTGGGCATCCCAAACTGACCACCCACCCTAAAGCATAGCTAAACTGGGCATCCCAAACTGACCACCCTAAAGCATGCCTAAACTGGGCATCCCACACTGACCACCCAAAGCATGGCTAAACTGGGCAACCCACACTGACCACCCTAAAGCATAGCTAAACTGGGCATCCCAAACTGACCACCCACCCTAAAGCATGGCTAAACTGGGCATCCCACACTGACCACCCTAAAGCATGGCTAAACTGGGCATCCCACACTGACCACCCACCCTAAAGCATGGCTAAACTGAGCATCCCACACTGACCACCCTAAAGCATAGCTAAACTGGGCATCCCAAACTGACCACCCTAAAGCATGGTGAAACTGGGCATCCCAAACTGACCACCCTCCCTAAAGCATGGCTAAACTGGGCATCCCAAACTGACCACCCTCCCTAAAGCATGGCTAAACTGGGCATCCCAAACTGACCACCCACCCTAAAGCATGGTGAAACTGGGCATCCCAAACTGACTACCCTAAAGCATGGCTAAACTGGGCATCCCACACTGACCACCCTAAAGCATGGCTAAACTGGGCATCCCACACTGACCACCCACCCTAAAGCATGGCTAAACTGGGCATCCCAAACTGACCACCCACCCTAAAGCATGCCTAAACTGGGCATCCCAAACTGACCACCCTAAAGCATGGCTAAACTGGGCATCCCAAACTGACCACCCACCCTAAAGCATAGCTAAACTGGGCATCCCAAACTGACCACCCTAAAGCATGCCTAAACTGGGCATGTCAAACTGACCACCCACCCTAAAGCATGTCTAAACTGGGCATCCCAAACTGACCACCCACCCTAAAGCATAGCTAAACTGGGCATCCCAAACTGACCACCCACCCTAAAGCATGGCTAAACTGGGCATCCCAAAGCATGCCTAAACTGGGCATCCCAAACTGACCACCCTAAAGCATGGCTAAACTGGGCATCCCACACTGACCACCCACCCTAAAGCATGGCTAAACTGAGCATCCCACACTGACCACCCTAAAGCATAGCTAAACTGGGCATCCCAAACTGACCACCCTAAAGCATGGTGAAACTGGGCATCCCAAACTGACCACCCTCCCTAAAGCATGGCTAAACTGGGCATCCCAAACTGACCACCCTCCCTAAAGCATGGCTAAACTGGGCATCCCAAACTGACCACCCTAAAGCATGGCTAAACTGGGTATCCCAAACTGACCACCCACCCTAAAGCATGGCTAAACTGGGCATCCCAAACTGACCACCCACCCTAAAGCATGCCTAAACTGGGCATCCCAAACTGACCACCCTAAAGCAGGGCTAAACTGGGCATCCCACACTGACCACCCTAAAGCATGGCAAAACTGGGCATCCCAAACTGACCAACCTAAAGCATGGCTAAACTGGGCATCCCAAACTGACCACCCACCCTAAAGCATGCCTAAACTGGGCATCCCAAAGTGACCACCCTAAAGCAGGGCTAAACTGGGCATCCCACACTGACCACCCTAAAGCATGGCAAAACTGGGCATCCCAAACTGACCAACCTAAAGCATGGCAAAACTGGGCATCCCAAACTGACTACCCTAAAGCATGGCTTAACCTGGGTATCCCAAACTGACCACCCACCCTAAAGCATGGCTAAACCGGGCATCCCAAACTGACCACCCTAAAGCATGGCTAAACTGGGTATCCCAAACTGACCACCCACCCTAAAGCATGGCTAAACTGGGCATCCCAAACTGACTACCCACCCTAAAGCATGGCTAAACTGGGCATCCCAAACTGATTACCCACCCTAAAGCATGGCTAAACTGGGCATCCCAAACTGACTACCCACCCTAAAGCATAGCTAAACTGGGCATCCCAAACTGACCACCCACCCTAAAGCATAGCTAAACTGGGCATCCCAAACTGACCACCCACCCTAAAGCATGGCTAAGCTGGGCATTCCAAACTGACCACGCACCCTAAAGCATGGCTAAACTGGGCATCCCACACTGACCACCCTAAAGCATAGCTAAACTGGGCATCCCAAACTGACCACCCACCCTAAAACATGCCTAAACTGGGCATCCCAAACTGATCACCCTAAAGCATGGCTAAACTGGGCATCCCACACTGACCACCCTAAAGCATGGCTAAACTGGGCATCCCAAACTGACTACCCACCCTAAAGCATAGCTAAACTGGGCATCCCAAACTGACCACCCTAAAGCATAGCTAAACTGGGCATCCCAAACTGACCACCCACCCTAAAGCATGGCTAAGCTGGGCATTCCAAACTGACCACCCACCCTAAAGCATGGCTAAACTGGGCATCCCACACTGACCACCCTAAAGCATAGCTAAACTGGGCATCCCAAACTGACCACCCACCCTAAAACATGCCTAAACTGGGCATCCCAAACTGATCACCCTAAAGCATGGCTAAACTGGGCATCCCACACTGACCACCCTAAAGCATGGCTAAACTGTGCATCCCAAACTGACCACCCACCCTAAAGCATGGCTAAACTGGGCATCCCACACTGACCACCCTAAAGCATAGCTAAACTGGGCATCCCAAACTGACCACCCACCCTAAAGCATGGCTAAACTGGGCATCCCAAACTGACCACCCTAAAGCATGGTGAAACTGGGCATCCCAAACTGACCACCCTCCTTAAAGCATGGCTAAACTGGGCATCCCAAACTGACCACCTACCCTAAAGCATGGCTAAACTGGGCATCCCAAACTGACTACCCACCCTAAAGCATAGCTAAACTGGGCATCCCAAACTGACCACCCTAAAGCATGGCTAAACTGGGCATCCCAAACTGACTACCCACCCTAAAGCATGTCTAAACTGGGTATCCCAAACTGACCACCCACCCTAAAGCATGTCTAAACTGGGCATCCCAAACTGACCACCCACCCTAAAGCATGCCTAAACTGGGCATCCCAAACTGACCACCCACCCTAAAGCATGTCTAAACTGGGCATCCCAAACTGACCACCCACCCTAAAGCATGGCTAAACTGGGCATCCCACACTGACCACCCACCCTAAAGCATGGCTAAACTGGGCATCCCACACTGACCACCCTAAAGCATGGCTCAACTGGGCATCCCAAACTGACCACCCTAAAGCATGGCTAAACTGGGCATCCCAAACTGACTACCCACCCTAAAGCATGTCTAAACTGGGCATCCCAAACTGACCACCCTCCCTAAAGCATGGCTAAACTGGGCATCCCAAACTGACCACCCTCCCTAAAGCATGGCTAAACTGGGCATCCAAAACTGACCACCCACCCTAAAGCATGGTGAAACTGGGCATCCCAAACTGACTAGCCTAAAGCATGGCTAAACTGGGCATCCCAAACTGACCACCCTAAAGCATAGCTAAACTGGGCATCCCAAACTGACCACCCACCCTAAAGCATGGCTAAACTGGGCATCCCACACTGACCACCCTAAAGCATGGCTAAACTGGGCATCCCACACTGACCACCCTAAAGCATGGCAAAACTGGGCATCCCAAAGTGACCACCCTAAAGCATGGCAAAACTGGGCATCCCAAACTGACCAACCTAAAGCATGGCAAAACTGGGCATCCCAAACTGACTACCCTAAAGCATGGCTTAACCTGGGTATCCCAAACTGACCACCCACCCTAAAGCATGGCTAAACCGGGCATCCCACACTGACCACCCTAAAGCATGGCTAAACTGGGCATCCCACACTGACCACCCACCCTAAAGCATGGCTAAACTGGGCATCCCAAACTGACCACCCACCCTAAAGCATGCCTAAACTGGGCATCCCAAACTGACCACCCTAAAGCATGGCTAAACTGGGCATCCCAAACTGACCACCCACCCTAAAGCATGGCTAAACTGGGCATCCCAAACTGACCACCCACCCTAAAGCATGCCTAAACTGGGCATCCCAAACTGACCACCCTAAAGCAGGGCTAAACTGGGCATCCCACACTGACCACCCTAAAGCATGGCAAAACTGGGCATCCCAAACTGACCAACCTAAAGCATGGCTAAACTGGGCATCCCAAACTGACCACCCACCCTAAAGCATGCCTAAACTGGGCATCCCAAAGTGACCACCCTAAAGCAGGGCTAAACTGGGCATCCCACACTGACCACCCTAAAGCATGGCAAAACTGGGCATCCCAAACTGACCAACCTAAAGCATGGCAAAACTGGGCATCCCAAACTGACTACCCTAAAGCATGGCTTAACCTGGGTATCCCAAACTGACCACCCACCCTAAAGCATGGCTAAACCGGGCATCCCAAACTGACCACCCTAAAGCATGGCTAAACTGGGTATCCCAAACTGACCACCCACCCTAAAGCATGGCTAAACTGGGCATCCCAAACTGACTACCCACCCTAAAGCATGGCTAAACTGGGCATCCCAAACTGATTACCCACCCTAAAGCATGGCTAAACTGGGCATCCCAAACTGACCACCCACCCTAAAGCATAGCTAAACTGGGCATCCCAAACTGACCACCCTAAAGCATGCCTAAACTGGGCATCCCACACTGACCACCCTAAAGCATGGCTAAACTGGGCATCCCACACTGACCACCCTAAAGCATAGCTAAACTGGGCATCCCAAACTGACCACCCACCCTAAAGCATGGCTAAACTGGGCATCCCACACTGACCACCCTAAGGCATGGCTAAACTGGGCATTCCAAACTGACTACCCACCCTAAAGCATGGCTAAACTGGGCATCCCAAACTGACCACCCACCCTAAAGCATGGCTAAACTGGGCATCCCAAACTGACTACCCACCCTAAAGCATGCCTAAACTGGGCATCCCAAACTGACCACCCACCCTAAAGCATGTCTAAACTGGGCATCCCAAACTGACCACCCACCCTAAAGCATGGCTAAACTGGGCATCCCACACTGACCACCCACCCTAAAGCATGGCTAAACTGGGCATCCCACACTGACCACCCTAAAGCATGGCTAAACTGGGCATCCCACACTGACCACCCAAAGCATGGCTAAACTGGGCAACCCACACTGACCACCCTAAAGCATAGCTAAACTGGGCATCCCAAACTGACCACCCACCCTAAAGCATGGCTAAACTGGGCATCCCACACTGACCACCCTAAAGCATGGCTAAACTGGGCATCCCACACTGACCACCCACCCTAAAGCATGGCTAAACTGAGCATCCCACACTGACCACCCTAAAGCATAGCTAAACTGGGCATCCCAAACTGACCACCCTAAAGCATGGTGAAACTGGGCATCCCAAACTGACCACCCACCCTAAAGCATGGCTAAACTGGGCATCCCAAACTGACCACCCACCCTAAAGCATGCCTAAACTGGGCATCCCAAACTGACCACCCTAAAGCATGGCTAAACTGGGCATCCCAAACTGACCACCCACCCTAAAGCATAGCTAAACTGGGCATCCCAAACTGACCACCCTAAAGCATGCCTAAACTGGGCATGTCAAACTGACCACCCACCCTAAAGCATGTCTAAACTGGGCATCCCAAACTGACCACCCACCCTAAAGCATAGCTAAACTGGGCATCCCAAACTGACCACCCACCCTAAAGCATGGCTAAACTGGGCATCCCAAAGCATGCCTAAACTGGGCATCCCAAACTGACCACCCTAAAGCATGGCTAAACTGGGCATCCCACACTGACCACCCACCCTAAAGCATGGCTAAACTGAGCATCCCACACTGACCACCCTAAAGCATAGCTAAACTGGGCATCCCAAACTGACCACCCTAAAGCATGGTGAAACTGGGCATCCCAAACTGACCACCCTCCCTAAAGCATGGCTAAACTGGGCATCCCAAACTGACCACCCTCCCTAAAGCATGGCTAAACTGGGCATCCCAAACTGACCACCCTAAAGCATGGCTAAACTGGGTATCCCAAACTGACCACCCACCCTAAAGCATGGCTAAACTGGGCATCCCAAACTGACCACCCACCCTAAAGCATGCCTAAACTGGGCATCCCAAACTGACCACCCTAAAGCAGGGCTAAACTGGGCATCCCACACTGACCACCCTAAAGCATGGCAAAACTGGGCATCCCAAACTGACCAACCTAAAGCATGGCTAAACTGGGCATCCCAAACTGACCACCCACCCTAAAGCATGCCTAAACTGGGCATCCCAAAGTGACCACCCTAAAGCAGGGCTAAACTGGGCATCCCACACTGACCACCCTAAAGCATGGCAAAACTGGGCATCCCAAACTGACCAACCTAAAGCATGGCAAAACTGGGCATCCCAAACTGACTACCCTAAAGCATGGCTTAACCTGGGTATCCCAAACTGACCACCCACCCTAAAGCATGGCTAAACCGGGCATCCCAAACTGACCACCCTAAAGCATGGCTAAACTGGGTATCCCAAACTGACCACCCACCCTAAAGCATGGCTAAACTGGGCATCCCAAACTGACTACCCACCCTAAAGCATGGCTAAACTGGGCATCCCAAACTGATTACCCACCCTAAAGCATGGCTAAACTGGGCATCCCAAACTGACTACCCACCCTAAAGCATAGCTAAACTGGGCATCCCAAACTGACCACCCACCCTAAAGCATAGCTAAACTGGGCATCCCAAACTGACCACCCACCCTAAAGCATGGCTAAGCTGGGCATTCCAAACTGACCACCCACCCTAAAGCATGGCTAAACTGGGCATCCCACACTGACCACCCTAAAGCATAGCTAAACTGGGCATCCCAAACTGACCACCCACCCTAAAACATGCCTAAACTGGGCATCCCAAACTGATCACCCTAAAGCATGGCTAAACTGGGCATCCCACACTGACCACCCTAAAGCATGGCTAAACTGGGCATCCCAAACTGACTACCCACCCTAAAGCATAGCTAAACTGGGCATCCCAAACTGACCACCCTAAAGCATAGCTAAACTGGGCATCCCAAACTGACCACCCACCCTAAAGCATGGCTAAGCTGGGCATTCCAAACTGACCACCCACCCTAAAGCATGGCTAAACTGGGCATCCCACACTGACCACCCTAAAGCATAGCTAAACTGGGCATCCCAAACTGACCACCCACCCTAAAACATGCCTAAACTGGGCATCCCAAACTGATCACCCTAAAGCATGGCTAAACTGGGCATCCCACACTGACCACCCTAAAGCATGGCTAAACTGTGCATCCCAAACTGACCACCCACCCTAAAGCATGGCTAAACTGGGCATCCCACACTGACCACCCTAAAGCATAGCTAAACTGGGCATCCCAAACTGACCACCCACCCTAAAGCATGGCTAAACTGGGCATCCCAAACTGACCACCCTAAAGCATGGTGAAACTGGGCATCCCAAACTGACCACCCTCCTTAAAGCATGGCTAAACTGGGCATCCCAAACTGACCACCTACCCTAAAGCATGGCTAAACTGGGCATCCCAAACTGACTACCCACCCTAAAGCATAGCTAAACTGGGCATCCCAAACTGACCACCCTAAAGCATGGCTAAACTGGGCATCCCAAACTGACTACCCACCCTAAAGCATGTCTAAACTGGGTATCCCAAACTGACCACCCACCCTAAAGCATGTCTAAACTGGGCATCCCAAACTGACCACCCACCCTAAAGCATGCCTAAACTGGGCATCCCAAACTGACCACCCACCCTAAAGCATGTCTAAACTGGGCATCCCAAACTGACCACCCACCCTAAAGCATGGCTAAACTGGGCATCCCACACTGACCACCCACCCTAAAGCATGGCTAAACTGGGCATCCCACACTGACCACCCTAAAGCATGGCTCAACTGGGCATCCCAAACTGACCACCCTAAAGCATGGCTAAACTGGGCATCCCAAACTGACTACCCACCCTAAAGCATGTCTAAACTGGGCATCCCAAACTGACCACCCTCCCTAAAGCATGGCTAAACTGGGCATCCCAAACTGACCACCCTCCCTAAAGCATGGCTAAACTGGGCATCCAAAACTGACCACCCACCCTAAAGCATGGTGAAACTGGGCATCCCAAACTGACTAGCCTAAAGCATGGCTAAACTGGGCATCCCAAACTGACCACCCTAAAGCATAGCTAAACTGGGCATCCCAAACTGACCACCCACCCTAAAGCATGGCTAAACTGGGCATCCCACACTGACCACCCTAAAGCATGGCTAAACTGGGCATCCCACACTGACCACCCTAAAGCATGGCAAAACTGGGCATCCCAAAGTGACCACCCTAAAGCATGGCAAAACTGGGCATCCCAAACTGACCAACCTAAAGCATGGCAAAACTGGGCATCCCAAACTGACTACCCTAAAGCATGGCTTAACCTGGGTATCCCAAACTGACCACCCACCCTAAAGCATGGCTAAACCGGGCATCCCACACTGACCACCCTAAAGCATGGCTAAACTGGGCATCCCACACTGACCACCCACCCTAAAGCATGGCTAAACTGGGCATCCCAAACTGACCACCCACCCTAAAGCATGCCTAAACTGGGCATCCCAAACTGACCACCCTAAAGCATGGCTAAACTGGGCATCCCAAACTGACCACCCACCCTAAAGCATGGCTAAACTGGGCATCCCAAACTGACCACCCACCCTAAAGCATGCCTAAACTGGGCATCCCAAACTGACCACCCTAAAGCAGGGCTAAACTGGGCATCCCACACTGACCACCCTAAAGCATGGCAAAACTGGGCATCCCAAACTGACCAACCTAAAGCATGGCTAAACTGGGCATCCCAAACTGACCACCCACCCTAAAGCATGCCTAAACTGGGCATCCCAAAGTGACCACCCTAAAGCAGGGCTAAACTGGGCATCCCACACTGACCACCCTAAAGCATGGCAAAACTGGGCATCCCAAACTGACCAACCTAAAGCATGGCAAAACTGGGCATCCCAAACTGACTACCCTAAAGCATGGCTTAACCTGGGTATCCCAAACTGACCACCCACCCTAAAGCATGGCTAAACCGGGCATCCCAAACTGACCACCCTAAAGCATGGCTAAACTGGGTATCCCAAACTGACCACCCACCCTAAAGCATGGCTAAACTGGGCATCCCAAACTGACTACCCACCCTAAAGCATGGCTAAACTGGGCATCCCAAACTGATTACCCACCCTAAAGCATGGCTAAACTGGGCATCCCAAACTGACTACCCACCCTAAAGCATAGCTAAACTGGGCATCCCAAACTGACCACCCACCCTAAAGCATAGCTAAACTGGGCATCCCAAACTGACCACCCTAAAGCATGCCTAAACTGGGCATCCCACACTGACCACCCTAAAGCATGGCTAAACTGGGCATCCCACACTGACCACCCTAAAGCATAGCTAAACTGGGCATCCCAAACTGACCACCCACCCTAAAGCATGGCTAAACTGGGCATCCCACACTGACCACCCTAAGGCATGGCTAAACTGGGCATTCCAAACTGACTACCCACCCTAAAGCATGGCTAAACTGGGCATCCCAAACTGACCACCCACCCTAAAGCATGGCTAAACTGGGCATCCCAAACTGACTACCCACCCTAAAGCATGTCTAAACTGGGCATCCCAAACTGACCACCCACCCTAAAGCATGGCTAAACTGGGCATCCCAAACTGACCACCCTCCCTAAAGCATGGCTAAACTGGGCATCCCAAACTGACCACCCTCCCTAAAGCATGGCTAAACTGGGCATCCCAAACTGACCACCCACCCTAAAGCATGGTGAAACTGGGCATCCCAAAGCATGCCTAAACTGGGCATCCCAAACTGACCACCCACCCTAAAGCATAGCTAAACTGGGCATCCCAAACTGACCACCCTAAAGCATGCCTAAACTGGGCATGTCAAACTGACCACCCACCCTAAAGCATGTCTAAACTGGGCATCCCAAACTGACCACCCACCCTAAAGCATGTCTAAACTGGGCATCCCAAACTGACCACCCACCCTAAAGCATAGCTAAACTGGGCATCCCAAACTGACCACCCACCATAAAGCATGGCTAAACTGGTCATCCCAAAGCATGCCTATACTGGGCATCCCAAACTGACCACCCTAAAGCATGGCTAAACTGGGCATCCCAAACTGACCACCCTAAAGCATGGCTAAACTGGGCATCCCAAACTGACCACCCACCCTAAAGCATGGCTAAACTGGTCATCCCAAAGCATGGCTAAACTGGTCATCCCAAAGCATGCCTAAACTGGGCATCCCAAACTGACCAACCTAAAGCATGGAAAAACTGGGCATCCCAAACTGACCACCCACCCTAAAGCATAGCTAAACTGGGCATCCCAAACTGACCACCCACCCTAAAGCATGGCTAAACTGGGCATCCCTAAGCATGCCTAAACTCGGCATCCCAAACTGACCACCCTAAAGCATGGCTTAACCTGGGTATCCCAAACTGACCACCCACCCTAAAGCACGGCTAAACCGGGCATCCCAAACTGACCACCCTAAAGCATGGCTAAACTGGGCATCCCAAACTGACCACCCACCCTAATGCATGGCTAAACTGGGCATCCCAAACTGACTACCCACCCTAAAGCATGGCTAAACTGGGCATCCCAAACTGACTACCCACCCTAAAGCATAGCTAAACTGGGCATCCCAAACTGACCACCCACCCTAAAGCATAGCTAAACTGGGCATCCCAAACTGACCACCCTAAAGCATGCCTAAACTGGGCATCCCACACTGACCACCCAAAGCATGGCTAAACTGGGCAACCCACACTGACCACCCTAAAGCATAGCTAAACTGGGCATCCCAAACTGACCACCCACCCTAAAGCATGGCTAAACTGGGCATCCCACACTGACCACCCTAAAGCATGGCTAAACTGGGCATCCCACACTGACCACCCACCCTAAAGCATGGCTAAACTGAGCATCCCACACTGACCACCCTAAAGCATAGCTAAACTGGGCATCCCAAACTGACCACCCTAAAGCATGGTGAAACTGGGCATCCCAAACTGACCACCCTCCCTAAAGCATGGCTAAACTGGGCATCCCAAACTGACCACCCTCCCTAAAGCATGGCTAAACTGGGCATCCCAAACTGACCACCCACCCTAAAGCATGGTGAAACTGGGCATCCCAAACTGACTACCCTAAAGCATGGCTAAACTGGGCATCCCACACTGACCACCCTAAAGCATGGCTAAACTGGGCATCCCACACTGACCACCCACCCTAAAGCATGGCTAAACTGGGCATCCCAAACTGACCACCCACCCTAAAGCATGCCTAAACTGGGCATCCCAAACTGACCACCCTAAAGCATGGCTAAACTGGGCATCCCAAACTGACCACCCACCCTAAAGCATAGCTAAACTGGGCATCCCAAACTGACCACCCTAAAGCATGCCTAAACTGGGCATGTCAAACTGACCACCCACCCTAAAGCATGTCTAAACTGGGCATCCCAAACTGACCACCCACCCTAAAGCATAGCTAAACTGGGCATCCCAAACTGACCACCCACCCTAAAGCATGGCTAAACTGGGCATCCCAAAGCATGCCTAAACTGGGCATCCCAAACTGACCACCCTAAAGCATGGCTAAACTGGGCATCCCACACTGACCACCCACCCTAAAGCATGGCTAAACTGAGCATCCCACACTGACCACCCTAAAGCATAGCTAAACTGGGCATCCCAAACTGACCACCCTAAAGCATGGTGAAACTGGGCATCCCAAACTGACCACCCTCCCTAAAGCATGGCTAAACTGGGCATCCCAAACTGACCACCCTCCCTAAAGCATGGCTAAACTGGGCATCCCAAACTGACCACCCTAAAGCATGGCTAAACTGGGTATCCCAAACTGACCACCCACCCTAAAGCATGGCTAAACTGGGCATCCCAAACTGACCACCCACCCTAAAGCATGCCTAAACTGGGCATCCCAAACTGACCACCCTAAAGCAGGGCTAAACTGGGCATCCCACACTGACCACCCTAAAGCATGGCAAAACTGGGCATCCCAAACTGACCAACCTAAAGCATGGCTAAACTGGGCATCCCAAACTGACCACCCACCCTAAAGCATGCCTAAACTGGGCATCCCAAAGTGACCACCCTAAAGCAGGGCTAAACTGGGCATCCCACACTGACCACCCTAAAGCATGGCAAAACTGGGCATCCCAAACTGACCAACCTAAAGCATGGCAAAACTGGGCATCCCAAACTGACTACCCTAAAGCATGGCTTAACCTGGGTATCCCAAACTGACCACCCACCCTAAAGCATGGCTAAACCGGGCATCCCAAACTGACCACCCTAAAGCATGGCTAAACTGGGTATCCCAAACTGACCACCCACCCTAAAGCATGGCTAAACTGGGCATCCCAAACTGACTACCCACCCTAAAGCATAGCTAAACTGGGCATCCCAAACTGACCACCCACCCTAAAGCATAGCTAAACTGGGCATCCCAAACTGACCACCCTAAAGCATGCCTAAACTGGGCATCCCACACTGACCACCCTAAAGCATGGCTAAACTGGGCATCCCACACTGACCACCCTAAAGCATAGCTAAACTGGGCATCCCAAACTGACCACCCACCCTAAAGCATGGCTAAACTGGGCATCCCACACTGACCACCCTAAGGCATGGCTAAACTGGGCATTCCAAACTGACTACCCACCCTAAAGCATGGCTAAACTGGGCATCCCAAACTGACTACCCACCCTAAAGCATGGCTAAACTGGGCATCCCAAACTGACTACCCACCCTAAAGCATGTCTAAACTGGGCATCCCAAACTGACCACCCACCCTAAAGCATGGCTAAACTGGGCATCCCAAACTGACCACCCTCCCTAAAGCATGGCTAAACTGGGCATCCCAAACTGACCACCCTCCCTAAAGCATGGCTAAACTGGGCATCCCAAACTGACCACCCACCCTAAAGCATGGTGAAACTGGGCATCCCAAAGCATGCCTAAACTGGGCATCCCAAACTGACCACCCACCCTAAAGCATAGCTAAACTGGGCATCCCAAACTGACCACCCTAAAGCATGCCTAAACTGGGCATGTCAAACTGACCACCCACCCTAAAGCATGTCTAAACTGGGCATCCCAAACTGACCACCCACCCTAAAGCATGTCTAAACTGGGCATCCCAAACTGACCACCCACCCTAAAGCATAGCTAAACTGGGCATCCCAAACTGACCACCCACCCTAAAGCATGGCTAAACTGGTCATCCCAAAGCATGCCTAAACTGGGCATCCCAAACTGACCACCCTAAAGCATGGCTAAACTGGGCATCCCAAACTGACCACCCTAAAGCATGGCTAAACTGGGCATCCCAAACTGACCACCCACCCTAAAGCATGGCTAAACTGGTCATCCCAAAGCATGGCTAAACTGGTCATCCCAAAGCATGCCTAAACTGGGCATCCCAAACTGACCAACCTAAAGCATGGCAAAACTGGGCATCCCAAACTGACCAACCTAAAGCATGGAAAAACTGGGCATCCCAAACTGACCACCCACCCTAAAGCATAGCTAAACTGGGCATCCCAAACTGACTACCCACCCTAAAGCATGGCTAAGCTGGGCATTCCAAACTGACCACCCACCCTAAAGCATGCCTAAACTGGGCATCCCAAACTGATCACCCTAAAGCATGGCTAAACTGGGCATCCCAAACTGATCACCCTAAAGCATGGCTAAACTGGGCATCCCACACTGACCACCCTAAAGCATGGCTAAACTGGGCATCCCAAACTGACCACCCTAAAGCATAGCTAAACTGGGCATCCCAAACTGACCACCCACCCTAAAGCATGGCTAAACTGGGCATCCCACACTGACCACCCTAAAGCATGGCTAAACTGGGCATCCCACACTGACCACCCACCCTAAAGCATGGCTAAACTGGGCATCCCACACTGACCACCCACCCTAAAGCATGGCTAAACTGGGCATCCCAAACTGACCACCCTAAAGCATGGTGAAACTGGGCATCCCAAACTGACCACCCTCCCTAAAGCATGGCTAAACTGGGCATCCCAAACTGACCACCCTCCCTAAAGCATGGCTAAACTGGGCATCCCAAACTGACCACCCACCCTAAAGCATGGTGAAACTGGGCATCCCAAACTGACTACCCTAAAGCATGGCTAAACTGGGCATCCCACACTGACCACCCTAAAGCATGGCTAAACTGGGCATCCCACACTGACCACCCACCCTAAAGCATAGCTAAACTGGGCATCCCAAACTGACCACCCACCCTAAAGCATGCCTAAACTGGGCATCCCAAACTGACCACCCACCCTAAAGCATGTCTAAACTGGGCATCCCAAACTGACCACCCACCATAAAGCATGGCTAAACTGGGCATTCCAAACTGACCACCCTAAAGCATGCCTAAACTGGGCATCCCACACTGACCACCCACCATAAAGCATGGCTAAACTGGGCATCCCAAACTGACCACCCACACTAAAGCATGCCTAAACTGGGCATCCCACACTGACCACCCACCATAAAGCATGCCTAAACTGGGCATCCCAAACTGACCACCCACCCTAAAGCATGGCTAAATCGGGCATCCCAAACTGACCACCCACCCTAAATCATGGCTAAACTGGGCATCCCAAACTGACCACCCACCCTAAAACATGGCTAAACTGGGCATCCCAAACTGACCACCCACCCTAAAACATGCCTAAACTGGGCATCCCAAACTGATCACCCTAAAGCATGGCTAAACTGGGCATCCAACACTGACCACCCTAAAGCATGGCTAAACTGGGCATCCCAAACTGACCACCTACCCTAAAGCATGGCTAAACTGGGCATCCCAAACTGACTACCCACCCTAAAGCATAGCTAAACTGGGCATCCCAAACTGACCACCCTAAAGCATGGCTAAACTGGGCATCCCAAACTGACCACCCACCCTAAAGCATGTCTAAACTGGGCATCCCAAACTGACCACCCACCCTAAAGCATGCCTAAACTGGGCATCCCAAACTGACCACCCACCCTAAAGCATGTCTAAACTGGGCATCCCAAACTGACCACCCACCCTAAAGCATGCCTAAACTGGGCATCCCAAACTGACCACCCACCCTAAAGCATGGCTAAACTGGGCATCCCACACTGACCACCCTAAAGCATGGCTAAACTGGGCATCCCAAACTGACCACCCTAAAGCATGGCTAAACTGGGCATCCCAAACTGACTACCCCCCCTAAAGCATGTCTAAACTGGGCATCCCAAACTGACCACCCACCCTAAAGCATGTCTAAACTGGGCATCCCAAACTGACCACCCACCCTAAAGCATGCCTAAACTGGGCATCCCAAACTGACTACCCACCCTAAAGCATGGCTAAACTGGGCATCCCAAACTGACCACCCACCCTAAAGCATGTCTAAACTGGGCATCCCAAACTGACCACCCACCATAAAGCATGGCTAAACTGGGCATTCCAAACTGACCACCCTAAAGCATGCCTAAACTGGGCATCCCACACTGACCACCCACCATAAAGCATGGCTAAACTGGGCATCCCAAACTGACCACCCACACTAAAGCATGCCTAAACTGGGCATCCCACACTGACCACCCACCATAAAGCATGCCTAAACTGGGCATCCCAAACTGACCACCCACCCTAAAGCATGGCTAAATCGGGCATCCCAAACTGACCACCCACCCTAAATCATGGCTAAACTGGGCATCCCAAACTGACCACCCACCCTAAAACATGGCTAAACTGGGCATCCCAAACTGACCACCCACCCTAAAACATGCCTAAACTGGGCATCCCAAACTGATCACCCTAAAGCATGGCTAAACTGGGCATCCAACACTGACCACCCTAAAGCATGGCTAAACTGGGCATCCCAAACTGACCACCTACCCTAAAGCATGGCTAAACTGGGCATCCCAAACTGACTACCCACCCTAAAGCATAGCTAAACTGGGCATCCCAAACTGACCACCCTAAAGCATGGCTAAACTGGGCATCCCAAACTGACCACCCACCCTAAAGCATGTCTAAACTGGGCATCCCAAACTGACCACCCACCCTAAAGCATGCCTAAACTGGGCATCCCAAACTGACCACCCACCCTAAAGCATGTCTAAACTGGGCATCCCAAACTGACCACCCACCCTAAAGCATGCCTAAACTGGGCATCCCAAACTGACCACCCACCCTAAAGCATGGCTAAACTGGGCATCCCACACTGACCACCCTAAAGCATGGCTAAACTGGGCATCCCAAACTGACCACCCTAAAGCATGGCTAAACTGGGCATCCCAAACTGACTACCCCCCCTAAAGCATGTCTAAACTGGGCATCCCAAACTGACCACCCACCCTAAAGCATGTCTAAACTGGGCATCCCAAACTGACCACCCACCCTAAAGCATGCCTAAACTGGGCATCCCAAACTGACTACCCACCCTAAAGCATGGCTAAACTGGGCATCCCAAACTGACTACCCACCCTAAAGCATGGCTAAACTGGGCATCCCAAACTGACCACCCACCCTAAAGCATGCCTAAACTGAGCATCCCACACTGACCACCCTAAAGCATAGCTAAACTGGGCATCCCACACTGACCACCCACCCTAAAGCATGGCTAAACTGGGCATCCCACACTGACCACCCTAAAGCATAGCTAAACTGGGCATCCCAAACTGACCACCCACCCTAAAGCATGCCTAAACCGGGCATCCCAAACTGACAACCCACCCTAAAGCATGCCTAAACTGGGCATCCCACACTGACCACCCTAAAGCATAGCTAAACTGGGCATCCCAAACTGACCACCCACCCTAAAGCATGGCTAAGCTGGGCATTCCAAACTGACCACCCACCCTAAAGCATGGCTAAACTGAGCATCCCACACTGACCACCCTAAAGCATAGCTAAACTGGGCATCCCAAACTGACCACCCACCCTAAAGCATGACTAAACTGGGCATCCCAAACTGACTACCCACCCTAAAGCATAGCTAAACTGGGCATCCCAAACTGACCACCCTAAAGCATAGCTAAACTGGGCATCCCAAACTGACCACCCACCCTAAAGCATGCCTAAACCGGGCATCCCAAACTGACAACCCACCCTAAAGCATGCCTAAACTGGGCATCCCACACTGACCACCCTAAAGCATAGCTAAACTGGGCATCCCAAACTGACCACCCACCCTAAAGCATGGCTAAACTGGGCATCCCAAACTGACCACCCTAAAGCATGGCTAAACTGGGCATCCCACACTGACCACCCACCCTAAAGCATGGCTAAACTGGGCATCCCACACTGACCACCCTAAAGCATAGCTAAACTGGGCATCCCAAACTGACCACCCACCCTAAAGCATGCCTAAACTGGGCATCCCAAACTGACCACCCACCCTAAAGCATGTCTAAACTGGGCATCCCAAACTGACCACCCACCCTAAAGCATGCCTAAACTGGGCATCCCAAACTGACCACCCTAAAGCATAGCTAAACTGGGCATCCCAAACTGACCACCCACCCTAAAGCATGGCTAAACTGGGCATCCCAAACTGACCACCCACCCTAAAGCATGCCTAAACTGGGCATCCCAAACTGACCACCCACCCTAAAGCATGCCTAAACTGGGCATCCCAAACTGACTACCCACCCTAAAGCATGGCTAAGCTGGGCATTCCAAACTGACCACCCACCCTAAAGCATGCCTAAACTGGGCATCCCAAACTGATCACCCTAAAGCATGGCTAAACTGGGCATCCCACACTGACCACCCTAAAGCATGGCTAAACTGGGCATCCCAAACTGACCACCCACCCTAAAGCATGGCTAAACTGGGCATCCCACACTGACCACCCTAAAGCATAGCTAAACTGGGCATCCCAAACTGACCACCCACCCTAAAGCATGGCTAAACTGGGCATCCCAAACTGACTACCCACCCTAAAGCATGGCTAAACTGGGCATCCCAAACTGACAACCCACCCTAAAGCATGCCTAAACTGGGCATCCCACACTGACCACCCACCCTAAAGCATGCCTAAACTGGGCATCCCACACTGACCACCCTAAAGCATAGCTAAACTGGGCATCCCAAACTGACCACCCACCCTAAAGCATGGCTAAGCTGGGCATTCCAAACTGACCACCCACCCTAAAGCATGGCTAAACTGGGCATCCCACACTGACCACCCTAAAGCATAGCTAAACTGGGCATCCCAAACTGACCACCCACCCTAAAACATGCCTAAACTGGGCATCCCAAACTGATCACCCTAAAGCATGGCTAAACTGGGCATCCCACACTGACCACCCTAAAGCATGGCTAAACTGGGCATCCCAAACTGACCACCCACCCTAAAGCATGGCTAAACTGGGCATCCCACACTGACCACCCTAAAGCATAGCTAAACTGGGCATCCCAAACTGACCACCCACCCTAAAGCATGCCTAAACTGGGCATCCCAAACTGACCACCCACCCTAAAGCATGTCTAAACTGGGCATCCCAAACTGACCACCCACCCTAAAGCATGCCTAAACTGGGCATCCCACACTGACCACCCTAAAGCATAGCTAAACTGGGCATCCCAAACTGACCACCCACCCTAAAGCATGGCTAAGCTGGGCATTCCAAACTGACCACCCACCCTAAAGCATGGCTAAACTGGGCATCCCACACTGACCACCCTAAAGCATAGCTAAACTGGGCATCCCAAACTGACCACCCACCCTAAAGCATGCCTAAACCGGGCATCCCAAACTGACAACCCACCCTAAAGCATGGCTAAACTGGGCATCCCAAACTGACCACCCACCCTAAAGCATGGCTAAACTGGGCATCCTACACTGACCACCCTAAAGCATAGCTAAACTGGGCATCCCAAACTGACCACCCACCCTAAAACATGCCTAAACTGGGCATCCCAAACTGATCACCCTAAAGCATGGCTAAACTGGGCATCCCACACTGACCACCCTAAAGCATGGCTAAACTGGGCATCCCAAACTGACCACCCACCCTAAAGCATGGCTAAACTGGGCATCCCACACTGACCACCCTAAAGCATAGCTAAACTGGGCATCCCAAACTGACCACCCACCCTAAAGCATGCCTAAACTGGGCATCCCAAACTGACCACCCACCCTAAAACATGCCTAAACTCGGCATCCCAAACTGATCACCCTAAAGCATGGCTAAACTGGGCATCCCACACTGACCACCCTAAAGCATAGCTAAACTGGGCATCCCAAACTGACCACCCACCCTAAAGCATGGCTAAGCTGGGCATTCCAAACTGACCACCCACCCTAAAGCATGGCTAAACTGGGCATCCCACACTGACCACCCTAAAGCATAGCTAAACTGGGCATCCCAACCTGACCACCCTAAAGCATAGCTAAACTGGGCATCCCAAACTGACCACCCACCCTAAAGCATGGCTAAACTGGGCATCCCAAACTGACCACCCTAAAGCATGCCTAAACTGGGCATGCCAAACTGACCACCCACCCTAAAGCATGTCTAAACTGGGCATCCCAAACTGACCACCCTAAAGCATGCCTAAACTGGGCATGCCAAACTGACCACCCACCCTAAAGCATGTCTAAACTGGGCATCCCAAACTGACCTCCCTAAAGCAAGGCTAAACTGGGCATCCCAAACTGACCACCCACCCTAAAGCATGCCTAAACCGGGCATCCCAAACTGACAACCCACCCTAAAGCATGCCTAAACTGGGCATCCCACACTGACCACCCTAAAGCATAGCTAAACTGGGCATCCCAAACTGACCACCCACCCTAAAGCATGGCTAAACTGGGCATCCCAAACTGACCACCCTAAAGCATGGCTAAACTGGGCATCCCACACTGACCACCCACCCTAAAGCATGGCTAAACTGGGCATCCCACACTGACCACCCTAAAGCATAGCTAAACTGGGCATCCCAAACTGACCACCCACCCTAAAGCATGCCTAAACTGGGCATCCCAAACTGACCACCCACCCTAAAGCATGTCTAAACTGGGCATCCCAAACTGACCACCCACCCTAAAGCATGCCTAAACTGGGCATCCCAAACTGACCACCCTAAAGCATAGCTAAACTGGGCATCCCAAACTGACCACCCACCCTAAAGCATGGCTAAACTGGGCATCCCAAACTGACCACCCACCCTAAAGCATGCCTAAACTGGGCATCCCAAACTGACCACCCACCCTAAAGCATGCCTAAACTGGGCATCCCAAACTGACTACCCACCCTAAAGCATGGCTAAGCTGGGCATTCCAAACTGACCACCCACCCTAAAGCATGCCTAAACTGGGCATCCCAAACTGATCACCCTAAAGCATGGCTAAACTGGGCATCCCACACTGACCACCCTAAAGCATGGCTAAACTGGGCATCCCAAACTGACCACCCACCCTAAAGCATGGCTAAACTGGGCATCCCACACTGACCACCCTAAAGCATAGCTAAACTGGGCATCCCAAACTGACCACCCACCCTAAAGCATGGCTAAACTGGGCATCCCAAACTGACTACCCACCCTAAAGCATGGCTAAACTGGGCATCCCAAACTGACAACCCACCCTAAAGCATGCCTAAACTGGGCATCCCACACTGACCACCCACCCTAAAGCATGCCTAAACTGGGCATCCCACACTGACCACCCTAAAGCATAGCTAAACTGGGCATCCCAAACTGACCACCCACCCTAAAGCATGGCTAAGCTGGGCATTCCAAACTGACCACCCACCCTAAAGCATGGCTAAACTGGGCATCCCACACTGACCACCCTAAAGCATAGCTAAACTGGGCATCCCAAACTGACCACCCACCCTAAAACATGCCTAAACTGGGCATCCCAAACTGATCACCCTAAAGCATGGCTAAACTGGGCATCCCACACTGACCACCCTAAAGCATGGCTAAACTGGGCATCCCAAACTGACCACCCACCCTAAAGCATGGCTAAACTGGGCATCCCACACTGACCACCCTAAAGCATAGCTAAACTGGGCATCCCAAACTGACCACCCACCCTAAAGCATGCCTAAACTGGGCATCCCAAACTGACCACCCACCCTAAAGCATGTCTAAACTGGGCATCCCAAACTGACCACCCACCCTAAAGCATGCCTAAACTGGGCATCCCACACTGACCACCCTAAAGCATAGCTAAACTGGGCATCCCAAACTGACCACCCACCCTAAAGCATGGCTAAGCTGGGCATTCCAAACTGACCACCCACCCTAAAGCATGGCTAAACTGGGCATCCCACACTGACCACCCTAAAGCATAGCTAAACTGGGCATCCCAAACTGACCACCCACCCTAAAGCATGCCTAAACCGGGCATCCCAAACTGACAACCCACCCTAAAGCATGGCTAAACTGGGCATCCCAAACTGACCACCCACCCTAAAGCATGGCTAAACTGGGCATCCTACACTGACCACCCTAAAGCATAGCTAAACTGGGCATCCCAAACTGACCACCCACCCTAAAACATGCCTAAACTGGGCATCCCAAACTGATCACCCTAAAGCATGGCTAAACTGGGCATCCCACACTGACCACCCTAAAGCATGGCTAAACTGGGCATCCCAAACTGACCACCCACCCTAAAGCATGGCTAAACTGGGCATCCCACACTGACCACCCTAAAGCATAGCTAAACTGGGCATCCCAAACTGACCACCCACCCTAAAGCATGCCTAAACTGGGCATCCCAAACTGACCACCCACCCTAAAACATGCCTAAACTCGGCATCCCAAACTGATCACCCTAAAGCATGGCTAAACTGGGCATCCCAAACTGACCACCCTAAAGCATGGCTAAACTGGGCATCCCAAACTGACCACCCACCCTAAAGCATGGCTAAACTGGGCATCCCACACTGACCACCCTAAAGCATAGCTAAACTGGGCATCCCAAACTGACCACCCACCCTAAAGCATGCCTAAACTGGGCATCCCAAACTGACAACCCACCCTAAAGCATGGCTAAACTGGGCATCCCAAACTGACCACCCACCCTAAAGCATGGCTAAACTGGGCATCCCACACTGACCACCCTAAAGCATAGCTAAACTGGGCATCCCAAACTGACCACCCACCCTAAAGCATGGCTAAGCTGGGCATTCCAAACTGACCACCCACCCTAAAGCATGGCTAAACTGGGCATCCCACACTGACCACCCTAAAGCATAGCTAAACTGGGCATCCCAACCTGACCACCCTAAAGCATAGCTAAACTGGGCATCCCAAACTGACCACCCACCCTAAAGCATGGCTAAACTGGGCATCCCAAACTGACCACCCTAAAGCATGCCTAAACTGGGCATGCCAAACTGACCACCCACCCTAAAGCATGTCTAAACTGGGCATCCCAAACTGACCACCCTAAAGCATGCCTAAACTGGGCATGCCAAACTGACCACCCACCCTAAAGCATGTCTAAACTGGGCATCCCAAACTGACCTCCCTAAAGCAAGGCTAAACTGGGCATCCCAAACTGACCACCCACCCTAAAGCATGCCTAAACTGGGCATGCCAAACTGACCTCCCTAAAGCAGGGCTAAACTGGGCATCCCAAACTGACCACCCACCCTAAAGCATAGCTAAACTGGGCATCCCAAACTGACCACCCACCCTAAAGCATGCCTAAACTGGGCATCCCAAACTGACCACCCACCCTAAAGCATAGCTAAACTGGGCATCCCAAACTGACCACCCACCCTAAAGCATGGCTAAACTGGGCATCCCACACTGACCACCCACCCTAAAGCATGGCTAAACTGGGCATCCCAAACTGACCACCCTAAAGCATGGTGAAACTGGGCATCCCAAACTGACCACCCTCCCTAAAGCATGGCTAAACTGGGCATCCCAAACTGACCACCCTCCCTAAAGCATGGCTAAACTGGGCATCCCAAACTGACCACCCTCCCTAAAGCATGGCTAAACTGGGCATCCCAAACTGACCACCCACCCTAAAGCATGGTGAAACTGGGCATCCCAAACTGACTACCCTAAAGCATGGCTAAACTGGGCATCCCACACTGACCACCCTAAAGCATGGCTAAACTGGGCATCCCACACTGACCACCCACCCTAAAGCATAGCTAAACTGGGCATCCCAAACTGACCACCCACCCTAAAGCATGCCTAAACTGGGCATCCCAAACTGACCACCCACCCTAAAGCATGTCTAAACTGGGCATCCCAAACTGACCACCCACCATAAAGCATGGCTAAGCTGGGCATTCCAAACTGACCACCCTAAAGCATGCCTAAACTGGGCATCCCACACTGACCACCCACCATAAAGCATGGCTAAACTGGGCATCCCAAACTGACCACCCACACTAAAGCATGCCTAAACTGGGCATCCCACACTGACCACCCACCATAAAGCATGCCTAAACTGGGCATCCCAAACTGACCACCCACCCTAAAGCATGGCTAAATCGGGCATCCCAAACTGACCACCCACCCTAAATCATGGCTAAACTGGGCATCCCAAACTGACCACCCACCCTAAAACATGGCTAAACTGGGCATCCCAAACTGATCACCCTAAAGCATGGCTAAACTGGGCATCCCACACTGACCACCCTAAAGCATGGCTAAACTGGGCATCCCAAACTGACCACCTACCCTAAAGCATGGCTAAACTGGGCATCCCAAACTGACTACCCACCCTAAAGCATAGCTAAACTGGGCATCCCAAACTGACCACCCTAAAGCATGGCTAAACTGGGCATCCCAAACTGACCACCCACCCTAAAGCATGTCTAAACTGGGCATCCCAAACTGACCACCCACCCTAAAGCATGCCTAAACTGGGAATCCCAAACTGACCACCCACCCTAAAGCATGGCTAAGCTGGGCATTCCAAACTGACCACCCACCCTAAAGCATGGCTAAGCTGGGCATTCCAAACTGACCACCCTAAAGCATGGCTAAATTGGGCATCCCACACTGACCACCCACCCTAAAGCATGCCTAAACTGGGCATCCCAAACTGACCAATCACCCTAAAGCATGGCTAAACTGGGCATCCCAAACTGACCACCCACCCTAAAGCATAGCTAAACTGGGCATCCCAAACTGACCACCCTAAAGCATGCCTAAACTGGGCATGTCAAACTGACCACCCACCCTAAAGCATGTCTAAACTGGGCATCCCAAACTGACCACCCACCCTAAAGCATAGCTAAACTGGGCATCCCAAACTGACCACCCACCCTAAAGCATGGCTAAACTGGGCATCCCAAAGCATGCCTAAACTGGGCATCCCAAACTGACCACCCTAAAGCATGGCTAAACTGGGCATCCCAAACTGACCACCCACCCTAAAGCATGGCTAAACTGGGCATCCCAAACTGACCACCCACCCTAAAGCATGCCTAAACTGGGCATCCCAAACTGACCACCCTAAAGCAGGGCTAAACTGGGCATCCCACACTGACCACCCTAAAGCATGGCAAAACTGGGCATCCCAAACTGACCAACCTAAAGCATGGCTAAACTGGGCATCCCAAACTGACCACCCACCCTAAAGCATGCCTAAACTGGGCATCCCAAAGTGACCACCCTAAAGCAGGGCTAAACTGGGCATCCCACACTGACCACCCTAAAGCATGGCAAAACTGGGCATCCCAAACTGACCAACCTAAAGCATGGCAAAACTGGGCATCCCAAACTGACTACCCTAAAGCATGGCTTAACCTGGGTATCCCAAACTGACCACCCACCCTAAAGCATGGCTAAACCGGGCATCCCAAACTGACCACCCTAAAGCATGGCTAAACTGGGTATCCCAAACTGACCACCCACCCTAAAGCATGGCTAAACTGGGCATCCCAAACTGACTACCCACCCTAAAGCATGGCTAAACTGGGCATCCCAAACTGATTACCCACCCTAAAGCATGGCTAAACTGGGCATCCCAAACTGACTACCCACCCTAAAGCATAGCTAAACTGGGCATCCCAAACTGACCACCCACCCTAAAGCATAGCTAAACTGGGCATCCCAAACTGACCACCCTAAAGCATGCCTAAACTGGGCATCCCACACTGACCACCCTAAAGCATGGGTAAACTGGGCATCCCAAACTGACCACCCACCCTAAAGCATGCCTAAACTGGGCATCCCAAACTGACCACCCTAAAGCATGCCTAAACTGGGCATGTCAAACTGACCACCCACCCTAAAGCATGTCTAAACTGGGCATCCCAAACTGACCACCCACCCTAAAGCATAGCTAAACTGGGCATCCCAAACTGACCACCCACCCTAAAGCAGGGCTAAACTGGGCATCCCAAAGCATGCCTAAACTGGGCATCCCAAACTGACCACCCTAAAGCATGGCTAAACTGGGCATCCCAAACTGACCACCCTAAAGCATGGCTAAACTGGGCATCCCAAACTGACCACCCACCCTAAAGCATGGCTAAACTGGGCATCCCAAACTGACCACCCTAAAGCAGGGCTAAACTGGGCATCCCACACTGACCACCCTAAAGCATGGCAAAACTGGGCATCCCAAAGTGACCACCCTAAAGCATGGCAAAACTGGGCATCCCAAACTGACCCACCTAAAGCATGGCAAAACTGGGCATCCCAAACTGACTACCCTAAAGCATGGCTTAACCTGGGTATCCCAAACTGACCACCCACCCTAAAGCATGGCTAAACCGGGCATCCCAAACTGACCACCCTAAAGCATGGCTAAACTGGGTATCCCAAACTGACCACCCACCCTAAAGCATGGCTAAACTGGGCATCCCAAACTGACTACCCACCCTAAAGCATGGCTAAACTGGGCATCCCAAACTGATTACCCACCCTAAAGCATGGCTAAACTGGGCATCCCAAACTGACTACCCACCCTAAAGCATAGCTAAACTGGGCATCCCAAACTGACCACCCACCCTAAAGCATAGCTAAACTGGGCATCCCAAACTGACCACCCTAAAGCATGCCTAAACTGGGCATCCCACACTGACCACCCTAAAGCATGGCTAAACTGGGCATCCCACACTGACCACCCTAAAGCATGGCTAAACTGGGCATCCCAAACTGACCACCCACCCTAAAGCATGGCTAAACTGGGCATCCCACACTGACCACCCTAAAGCATGGCTAAACTGGGCATCCCACACTGACCACCCTAAAGCATGGCAAAACTGGGCATCCCAAAGTGACCACCCTAAAGCATGGCAAAACTGGGCATCCCAAACTGACCAACCTAAAGCATGGCAAAACTGGGCATCCCAAACTGACTACCCTAAAGCATGGCTTAACCTGGGTATCCCAAACTGACCACCCACCCTAAAGCATGGCTAAACCGGGCATCCCACACTGACCACCCTAAAGCATGGCTAAACTGGGCATCCCACACTGACCACCCACCCTAAAGCATGGCTAAACTGGGCATCCCAAACTGACCACCCACCCTAAAGCATGCCTAAACTGGGCATCCCAAACTGACCACCCTAAAGCATGGCTAAACTGGGCATCCCAAACTGACCACCCACCCTAAAGCATGGCTAAACTGGGCATCCCAAACTGACCACCCACCCTAAAGCATGCCTAAACTGGGCATCCCAAACTGACCACCCTAAAGCAGGGCTAAACTGGGCATCCCACACTGACCACCCTAAAGCATGGCAAAACTGGGCATCCCACACTGACCACCCTAAAGCATGGCAAAACTGGGCATCCCAAACTGACCACCCACCCTAAAGCTTGCCTAAACTGGGCATCCCAAAGTGACCACCCTAAAGCAGGGCTAAACTGGGCATCCCACACTGACCACCCTAAAGCATGGCAAAACTGGGCATCCCAAACTGACCAACCTAAAGCATGGCAAAACTGGGCATCCCAAACTGACTACCCTAAAGCATGGCTTAACCTGGGTATCCCAAACTGACCACCCACCCTAAAGCATGGCTAAACCGGGCATCCCAAACTGACCACCCTAAAGCATGGCTAAACTGGGTATCCCAAACTGACCACCCACCCTAAAGCATGGCTAAACTGGGCATCCCAAACTGACTACCCACCCTAAAGCATGGCTAAACTGGGCATCCCAAACTGATTACCCACCCTAAAGCATGGCTAAACTGGGCATCCCAAACTGACTACCCACCCTAAAGCATAGCTAAACTGGGCATCCCAAACTGACCACCCACCCTAAAGCATAGCTAAACTGGGCATCCCAAACTGACCACCCTAAAGCATGCCTAAACTGGGCATCCCACACTGACCACCCTAAAGCATGGCTAAACTGGGCATCCCACACTGACCACCCTAAAGCATAGCTAAACTGGGCATCCCAAACTGACCACCCACCCTAAAGCATGGCTAAACTGGGCATCCCACACTGACCACCCTAAAGCATGGCTAAACTGGGCATCCCACACTGACCACCCACCCTAAAGCATGGCTAAACTGGGCATCCCACACTGACCACCCACCCTAAAGCATGGCTAAACTGGGCATCCCAAACTGACCACCCTAAAGCATGGTGAAACTGGGCATCCCAAACTGACCACCCTCCCTAAAGCATGGCTAAACTGGGCATCCCAAACTGACCACCCTCCCTAAAGCATGGCTAAACTGGGCATCCCAAACTGACCACCCACCCTAAAGCATGGTGAAACTGGGCATCCCAAACTGACTACCCTAAAGCATGGCTAAACTGGGCATCCCACACTGACCACCCTAAAGCATGGCTAAACTGGGCATCCCACACTGACCACCCACCCTAAAGCATAGCTAAACTGGGCATCCCAAACTGACCACCCACCCTAAAGCATGCCTAAACTGGGCATCCCAAACTGACCACCCACCCTAAAGCATGTCTAAACTGGGCATCCCAAACTGACCACCCACCATAAAGCATGGCTAAACTGGGCATTCCAAACTGACCACCCTAAAGCATGCCTAAACTGGGCATCCCACACTGACCACCCACCATAAAGCATGGCTAAACTGGGCATCCCAAACTGACCACCCACACTAAAGCATGCCTAAACTGGGCATCCCACACTGACCACCCACCATAAAGCATGCCTAAACTGGGCATCCCAAACTGACCACCCACCCTAAAGCATGGCTAAATCGGGCATCCCAAACTGACCACCCACCCTAAATCATGGCTAAACTGGGCATCCCAAACTGACCACCCACCCTAAAACATGGCTAAACTGGGCATCCCAAACTGACCACCCACCCTAAAGCATGGTGAAACTGGGCATCCCAAACTGACTACCCTAAAGCATGGCTAAACTGGGCATCCAACACTGACCACCCTAAAGCATGGCTAAACTGGGCATCCCAAACTGACCACCTACCCTAAAGCATGGCTAAACTGGGCATCCCAAACTGACTACCCACCCTAAAGCATAGCTAAACTGGGCATCCCAAACTGACCACCCTAAAGCATGGCTAAACTGGGCATCCCAAACTGACCACCCACCCTAAAGCATGTCTAAACTGGGCATCCCAAACTGACCACCCACCCTAAAGCATGGCTAAACTGGGCATCCCAAACTGACCACCCACCCTAAAGCATGTCTAAACTGGGCATCCCAAACTGACCACCCACCCTAAAGCATGCCTAAACTGGGCATCCCAAACTGACCACCCACCCTAAAGCATGGCTAAACTGGGCATCCCACACTGACCACCCTAAAGCATGGCTAAACTGGGCATCCCAAACTGACCACCCTAAAGCATGGCTAAACTGGGCATCCCAAACTGACTACCCCCCCTAAAGCATGTCTAAACTGGGCATCCCAAACTGACCACCCACCCTAAAGCATGTCTAAACTGGGCATCCCAAACTGACCACCCACCCTAAAGCATGCCTAAACTGGGCATCCCAAACTGACTACCCACCCTAAAGCATGGCTAAACTGGGCATCCCAAACTGACTACCCACCCTAAAGCATAGCTAAACTGGGCATCCCAAACTGACCACCCACCCTAAAGCATGCCTAAACTGAGCATCCCACACTGACCACCCTAAAGCATAGCTAAACTGGGCATCCCACACTGACCACCCACCCTAAAGCATGGCTAAACTGGGCATCCCACACTGACCACCCTAAAGCATAGCTAAACTGGGCATCCCAAACTGACCACCCACCCTAAAGCATGCCTAAACCGGGCATCCCAAACTGACAACCCACCCTAAAGCATGCCTAAACTGGGCATCCCACACTGACCACCCTAAAGCATAGCTAAACTGGGCATCCCAAACTGACCACCCACCCTAAAGCATGGCTAAGCTGGGCATTCCAAACTGACCACCCACCCTAAAGCATGGCTAAACTGAGCATCCCACACTGACCACCCTAAAGCATAGCTAAACTGGGCATCCCAAACTGACCACCCACCCTAAAGCATGCCTAAACTGGGCATCCCAAACTGACTACCCACCCTAAAGCATAGCTAAACTGGGCATCCCAAACTGACCACCCTAAAGCATAGCTAAACTGGGCATCCCAAACTGACCACCCACCCTAAAGCATGCCTAAACCGGGCATCCCAAACTGACAACCCACCCTAAAGCATGCCTAAACTGGGCATCCCACACTGACCACCCTAAAGCATAGCTAAACTGGGCATCCCAAACTGACCACCCACCCTAAAGCATGGCTAAACTGGGCATCCCAAACTGACCACCCTAAAGCATGGCTAAACTGGGCATCCCACACTGACCACCCACCCTAAAGCATGGCTAAACTGGGCATCCCACACTGACCACCCTAAAGCATAGCTAAACTGGGCATCCCAAACTGACCACCCACCCTAAAGCATGCCTAAACTGGGCATCCCAAACTGACCACCCACCCTAAAGCATGTCTAAACTGGGCATCCCAAACTGACCACCCACCCTAAAGCATGCCTAAACTGGGCATCCCAAACTGACCACCCTAAAGCATAGCTAAACTGGGCATCCCAAACTGACCACCCACCCTAAAGCATGGCTAAACTGGGCATCCCAAACTGACCACCCACCCTAAAGCATGGCTAAACTGGGCATCCCAAACTGACCACCCACCCTAAAGCATGCCTAAACTGGGCATCCCAAACTGACTACCCACCCTAAAGCATGGCTAAGCTGGGCATTCCAAACTGACCACCCACCCTAAAGCATGCCTAAACTGGGCATCCCAAACTGATCACCCTAAAGCATGGCTAAACTGGGCATCCCAAACTGATCACCCTAAAGCATGGCTAAACTGGGCATCCCACACTGACCACCCTAAAGCATGGCTAAACTGGGCATCCCAAACTGACCACCCTAAAGCATAGCTAAACTGGGCATCCCAAACTGACCACCCACCCTAAAGCATGGCTAAACTGGGCATCCCACACTGACCACCCTAAAGCATGGCTAAACTGGGCATCCCACACTGACCACCCACCCTAAAGCATGGCTAAACTGGGCATCCCACACTGACCACCCACCCTAAAGCATGGCTAAACTGGGCATCCCAAACTGACCACCCTAAAGCATGGTGAAACTGGGCATCCCAAACTGACCACCCTCCCTAAAGCATGGCTAAACTGGGCATCCCAAACTGACCACCCTCCCTAAAGCATGGCTAAACTGGGCATCCCAAACTGACCACCCACCCTAAAGCATGGTGAAACTGGGCATCCCAAACTGACTACCCTAAAGCATGGCTAAACTGGGCATCCCACACTGACCACCCTAAAGCATGGCTAAACTGGGCATCCCACACTGACCACCCACCCTAAAGCATAGCTAAACTGGGCATCCCAAACTGACCACCCACCCTAAAGCATGCCTAAACTGGGCATCCCAAACTGACCACCCACCCTAAAGCATGTCTAAACTGGGCATCCCAAACTGACCACCCACCATAAAGCATGGCTAAACTGGGCATTCCAAACTGACCACCCTAAAGCATGCCTAAACTGGGCATCCCACACTGACCACCCACCATAAAGCATGGCTAAACTGGGCATCCCACACTGACCACCCACCATAAAGCATGCCTAAACTGGGCATCCCAAACTGACCACCCACCCTAAAGCATGGCTAAATCGGGCATCCCAAACTGACCACCCACCCTAAATCATGGCTAAACTGGGCATCCCAAACTGACCACCCACCCTAAAACATGGCTAAACTGGGCATCCCAAACTGACCACCCACCCTAAAACATGCCTAAACTGGGCATCCCAAACTGATCACCCTAAAGCATGGCTAAACTGGGCATCCAACACTGACCACCCTAAAGCATGGCTAAACTGGGCATCCCAAACTGACCACCTACCCTAAAGCATGGCTAAACTGGGCATCCCAAACTGACTACCCACCCTAAAGCATAGCTAAACTGGGCATCCCAAACTGACCACCCTAAAGCATGGCTAAACTGGGCATCCCAAACTGACCACCCACCCTAAAGCATGTCTAAACTGGGCATCCCAAACTGACCACCCACCCTAAAGCATGCCTAAACTGGGCATCCCAAACTGACCACCCACCCTAAAGCATGTCTAAACTGGGCATCCCAAACTGACCACCCACCCTAAAGCATGCCTAAACTGGGCATCCCAAACTGACCACCCACCCTAAAGCATGGCTAAACTGGGCATCCCACACTGACCACCCTAAAGCATGGCTAAACTGGGCATCCCAAACTGACCACCCTAAAGCATGGCTAAACTGGGCATCCCAAACTGACTACCCCCCCTAAAGCATGTCTAAACTGGGCATCCCAAACTGACCACCCACCCTAAAGCATGTCTAAACTGGGCATCCCAAACTGACCACCCACCCTAAAGCATGCCTAAACTGGGCATCCCAAACTGACTACCCACCCTAAAGCATGGCTAAACTGGGCATCCCAAACTGACTACCCACCCTAAAGCATAGCTAAACTGGGCATCCCAAACTGACCACCCACCCTAAAGCATGCCTAAACTGAGCATCCCACACTGACCACCCTAAAGCATAGCTAAACTGGGCATCCCACACTGACCACCCACCCTAAAGCATGGCTAAACTGGGCATCCCACACTGACCACCCTAAAGCATAGCTAAACTGGGCATCCCAAACTGACCACCCACCCTAAAGCATGCCTAAACCGGGCATCCCAAACTGACAACCCACCCTAAAGCATGCCTAAACTGGGCATCCCACACTGACCACCCTAAAGCATAGCTAAACTGGGCATCCCAAACTGACCACCCACCCTAAAGCATGGCTAAGCTGGGCATTCCAAACTGACCACCCACCCTAAAGCATGGCTAAACTGAGCATCCCACACTGACCACCCTAAAGCATAGCTAAACTGGGCATCCCAAACTGACCACCCACCCTAAAGCATGCCTAAACTGGGCATCCCAAACTGACTACCCACCCTAAAGCATAGCTAAACTGGGCATCCCAAACTGACCACCCTAAAGCATAGCTAAACTGGGCATCCCAAACTGACCACCCACCCTAAAGCATGGCTAAACTGGGCATCCCAAACTGACTACCCACCCTAAAGCATGGCTAAACTGGGCATCCCAAACTGACCACCCACCCTAAAGCATGTCTAAACTGGGCATCCCAAACTGACCACCCACCCTAAAGCATGGCTAAACTGGGCATCCCAAACTGACCACCCTAAAGCATGGCTAAACTGGGCATCCCACACTGACCACCCACCCTAAAGCATGGCTAAACTGGGCATCCCACACTGACCACCCTAAAGCATAGCTAAACTGGGCATCCCAAACTGACCACCCACCCTAAAGCATGCCTAAACTGGGCATCCCAAACTGACCACCCACCCTAAAGCATGTCTAAACTGGGCATCCCAAACTGACCACCCACCCTAAAGCATGCCTAAACTGGGCATCCCAAACTGACCACCCTAAAGCATAGCTAAACTGGGCATCCCAAACTGACCACCCACCCTAAAGCATGGCTAAACTGGGCATCCCAAACTGACCACCCACCCTAAAGCATGGCTAAACTGGGCATCCCAAACTGACCACCCACCCTAAAGCATGCCTAAACTGGGCATCCCAAACTGACTACCCACCCTAAAGCATGGCTAAGCTGGGCATTCCAAACTGACCACCCACCCTAAAGCATGCCTAAACTGGGCATCCCAAACTGATCACCCTAAAGCATGGCTAAACTGGGCATCCCACACTGACCACCCTAAAGCATGGCTAAACTGGGCATCCCAAACTGACCACCCACCCTAAAGCATGGCTAAACTGGGCATCCCACACTGACCACCCTAAAGCATAGCTAAACTGGGCATCCCAAACTGACCACCCACCCTAAAGCATGGCTAAACTGGGCATCCCAAACTGACTACCCACCCTAAAGCATGGCTAAACTGGGCATCCCAAACTGACAACCCACCCTAAAGCATGCCTAAACTGGGCATCCCACACTGACCACCCACCCTAAAGCATGCCTAAACTGGGCATCCCACACTGACCACCCTAAAGCATAGCTAAACTGGGCATCCCAAACTGACCACCCACCCTAAAGCATGGCTAAGCTGGGCATTCCAAACTGACCACCCACCCTAAAGCATGGCTAAACTGGGCATCCCACACTGACCACCCTAAAGCATAGCTAAACTGGGCATCCCAAACTGACCACCCACCCTAAAACATGCCTAAACTGGGCATCCCAAACTGATCACCCTAAAGCATGGCTAAACTGGGCATCCCACACTGACCACCCTAAAGCATGGCTAAACTGGGCATCCCAAACTGACCACCCACCCTAAAGCATGGCTAAACTGGGCATCCCACACTGACCACCCTAAAGCATAGCTAAACTGGGCATCCCAAACTGACCACCCACCCTAAAGCATGCCTAAACTGGGCATCCCAAACTGACCACCCACCCTAAAGCATGTCTAAACTGGGCATCCCAAACTGACCACCCACCCTAAAGCATGCCTAAACTGGGCATCCCACACTGACCACCCTAAAGCATAGCTAAACTGGGCATCCCAAACTGACCACCCACCCTAAAGCATGGCTAAGCTGGGCATTCCAAACTGACCACCCACCCTAAAGCATGGCTAAACTGGGCATCCCACACTGACCACCCTAAAGCATAGCTAAACTGGGCATCCCAAACTGACCACCCACCCTAAAGCATGCCTAAACCGGGCATCCCAAACTGACAACCCACCCTAAAGCATGGCTAAACTGGGCATCCCAAACTGACCACCCACCCTAAAGCATGGCTAAACTGGGCATCCTACACTGACCACCCTAAAGCATAGCTAAACTGGGCATCCCAAACTGACCACCCACCCTAAAACATGCCTAAACTGGGCATCCCAAACTGATCACCCTAAAGCATGGCTAAACTGGGCATCCCACACTGACCACCCTAAAGCATGGCTAAACTGGGCATCCCAAACTGACCACCCACCCTAAAGCATGGCTAAACTGGGCATCCCACACTGACCACCCTAAAGCATAGCTAAACTGGGCATCCCAAACTGACCACCCACCCTAAAGCATGCCTAAACTGGGCATCCCAAACTGACCACCCACCCTAAAACATGCCTAAACTCGGCATCCCAAACTGATCACCCTAAAGCATGGCTAAACTGGGCATCCCAAACTGACCACCCTAAAGCATGGCTAAACTGGGCATCCCAAACTGACCACCCACCCTAAAGCATGGCTAAACTGGGCATCCCACACTGACCACCCTAAAGCATAGCTAAACTGGGCATCCCAAACTGACCACCCACCCTAAAGCATGCCTAAACCGGGCATCCCAAACTGACAACCCACCCTAAAGCATGGCTAAACTGGGCATCCCAAACTGACCACCCACCCTAAAGCATGGCTAAACTGGGCATCCCACACTGACCACCCTAAAGCATAGCTAAACTGGGCATCCCAAACTGACCACCCACCCTAAAGCATGGCTAAGCTGGGCATTCCAAACTGACCACCCACCCTAAAGCATGGCTAAACTGGGCATCCCACACTGACCACCCTAAAGCATAGCTAAACTGGGCATCCCAACCTGACCACCCTAAAGCATAGCTAAACTGGGCATCCCAAACTGACCACCCACCCTAAAGCATGGCTAAACTGGGCATCCCAAACTGACCACCCTAAAGCATGCCTAAACTGGGCATGCCAAACTGACCACCCACCCTAAAGCATGTCTAAACTGGGCATCCCAAACTGACCACCCTAAAGCATGCCTAAACTGGGCATGCCAAACTGACCACCCACCCTAAAGCATGTCTAAACTGGGCATCCCAAACTGACCTCCCTAAAGCAAGGCTAAACTGGGCATCCCAAACTGACCACCCACCCTAAAGCATGCCTAAACTGGGCATGCCAAACTGACCTCCCTAAAGCAGGGCTAAACTGGGCATCCCAAACTGACCACCCACCCTAAAGCATAGCTAAACTGGGCATCCCAAACTGACCACCCACCCTAAAGCATGCCTAAACTGGGCATCCCAAACTGACCACCCACCCTAAAGCATAGCTAAACTGGGCATCCCAAACTGACCACCCACCCTAAAGCATGGCTAAACTGGGCATCCCACACTGACCACCCACCCTAAAGCATGGCTAAACTGGGCATCCCAAACTGACCACCCTAAAGCATGGTGAAACTGGGCATCCCAAACTGACCACCCTCCCTAAAGCATGGCTAAACTGGGCATCCCAAACTGACCACCCTCCCTAAAGCATGGCTAAACTGGGCATCCCAAACTGACCACCCTCCCTAAAGCATGGCTAAACTGGGCATCCCAAACTGACCACCCACCCTAAAGCATGGTGAAACTGGGCATCCCAAACTGACTACCCTAAAGCATGGCTAAACTGGGCATCCCACACTGACCACCCTAAAGCATGGCTAAACTGGGCATCCCACACTGACCACCCACCCTAAAGCATAGCTAAACTGGGCATCCCAAACTGACCACCCACCCTAAAGCATGCCTAAACTGGGCATCCCAAACTGACCACCCACCCTAAAGCATGTCTAAACTGGGCATCCCAAACTGACCACCCACCATAAAGCATGGCTAAGCTGGGCATTCCAAACTGACCACCCTAAAGCATGCCTAAACTGGGCATCCCACACTGACCACCCACCATAAAGCATGGCTAAACTGGGCATCCCAAACTGACCACCCACACTAAAGCATGCCTAAACTGGGCATCCCACACTGACCACCCACCATAAAGCATGCCTAAACTGGGCATCCCAAACTGACCACCCACCCTAAAGCATGGCTAAATCGGGCATCCCAAACTGACCACCCACCCTAAATCATGGCTAAACTGGGCATCCCAAACTGACCACCCACCCTAAAACATGGCTAAACTGGGCATCCCAAACTGATCACCCTAAAGCATGGCTAAACTGGGCATCCCACACTGACCACCCTAAAGCATGGCTAAACTGGGCATCCCAAACTGACCACCTACCCTAAAGCATGGCTAAACTGGGCATCCCAAACTGACTACCCACCCTAAAGCATAGCTAAACTGGGCATCCCAAACTGACCACCCTAAAGCATGGCTAAACTGGGCATCCCAAACTGACCACCCACCCTAAAGCATGTCTAAACTGGGCATCCCAAACTGACCACCCACCCTAAAGCATGCCTAAACTGGGCATCCCAAACTGACCACCCACCCTAAAGCATGGCTAAGCTGGGCATTCCAAACTGACCACCCACCCTAAAGCATGGCTAAGCTGGGCATTCCAAACTGACCACCCTAAAGCATGGCTAAATTGGGCATCCCACACTGACCACCCACCCTAAAGCATGCCTAAACTGGGCATCCCAAACTGACCACCCACCCTAAAGCATGCCTAAACTGGGCATCCCAAACTGACCACCCACCCTAAAGCATGCCTAAACTGGGCATCCCAAACTGACCACCCACCCTAAAGCATGGCTAAGCTGGGCATCCCAAACTGACCACCCTAAAGCATGCCTAAACTGGGCATCCCACACTGACCACCCACCCTAAAGCATGCCTAAACTGGGCATCCCAAACTGACCACCCACCCTAAAGCATGCCTAAACTGGGCATCCCAAACTGACCACCCATCCTAAAGCATGGCTAAGCTGGGCATTCCAAACTGACCACCCTAAAGCATGCCTAAATTGGGCATCCCACACTGACCACCCACCATAAAGCATGCCTAAACTGGGCATCCCAAACTGACCACCCACCCTAAAGCATGGCTAAGCTGGGCATTCCAAACTGACCACCCACCCTAAAGCATGGCTAAGCTGGGCATTCCAAACTGACCACCCTAAAGCATGCCTAAACTGGGCATCCCAAACTGACCACCCACCGAAAAGCATGCCTAAACCGGGCATCCCAAACTGACCACCCTAAAGCATGGCTAAACTGGGCATTCCAAACTGACCACCCTAAAGCATGCCTAAACTGGGCATCCCACACTGACCACCCTAAAGCATGCCTAAACTGGGCATCCCACACTGACCACCCACCCTAAAGCATGCCTAAACTGGGCATCCCAAACTGACCACCCTAAAGCATGGCTAAGCTGGGCATCCCAAACTGACCACCCACCCTAAAGCATGGCTAAACTGGGCATCCCAAACTGACCACCCACCCTAAAGCATGCCTAAACTGACCACCCACCCTAAAGCATGCCTAAACCGGGCATCCCAAACTGACCACCCTAAAGCATGCCTAAACCTGGCATTCCAAACTGACCACCCTAAAGCATGGCTAAGCTGGGCATTCCAAACTGACAACCCACCCTAAAGCATGCCTAAACCGGGCATTCCAAACTGACCACCCTAAAGCATGGCTAAGCTGGGCATTCCAAACTGACAACCCACCCTAAAGCATGGCTAAGCTGGGCATTCCAAACTGACCACCCTAAAGCATGCCTAAACCGGGCATCCCAAACTGACCACCCTAAAGCATGGCTAAGCTGGGCATCCCAAACTGACCACCCACCCTAAAGCATGGCTAAACTGGGCATCCCAAACTGACCACCCACCCTAAAGCATGGCTAAACTGGGCATTCCAAACTGACCACCCACCCTAAAGCATGGCTAAGCTGGGCATTCCAAACTGACCACCCTAAAGCATGGCTAAACTGGGCATCCCAAACTGACCACCCACCCTAAAGCATGCCTAAACCGGGCATCCCAAACTGACCACCCACCCTAAAGCATGGCTAAGCTGGGCATCCCAAACTGACCACCCACCCTAAAGCATGGCTAAGCTGGGCATTCCAAACTGACCACCCTAAAGCATGCCTAAATTGGGCATCCCACACTGACCACCCACCATAAAGCATGCCTAAACCGGGCATTCCAAACTGACCACCCTAAAGCATGGCTAAGCTGGGCATTCCAAACTGACCACCCACCCTAAAGCATGCCTAAACCGGGCATTCCAAACTGACCACCCTAAAGCATGGCTAAGCTGGGCATTCCAAACTGACAACCCACCCTAAAGCATGGCTAAGCTGGGCATCCCAAACTGACCACCCACCCTAAAGCATGGCTAAGCTGGGCATTCCAAACTGACCACCCTAAAGCATGCCTAAACTGGGCATCCCACACTGACCACCCTAAAGCATGCCTAAACTGGGCATCCCACACTGACCACCCACCCTAAAGCATGCCTAAACCGGGCATTCCAAACTGACCACCCTAAAGCATGCCTAAACTGGGCATCCCAAACTGACCACCCACCCTAAAGCATGGCTAAACTGGGCATCCCACACTGACCACCCACCCTAAAGCATGCCTAAACTGGGCATCCCAAACTGACTACCCACCCTAAAGCAGGCCTAAACTGGGCATCCCAAACTGACCACCCACCCTAAAGCATGCCTAAACTGGGCATCCCAAACTGACCACCCACCCTAAAGCATGGCTAAACTGGGCATCCCACACTGACCACCCTAAAGCATGGCTAAACTGGGCATCCCACACTGACCACCCTAAAGCATGGCTAAACTGGGCATCCCAAACTGACTACCCACCCTAAAGCATGGCTAAACTGGGCATCCCACACTGACCACCCACCCTAAAGCATGGCTAAACTGGGCATCCCACACTGACCACCCTAAAGCATGGCTAAACTGGGCATCCCACACTGACCACCCTAAAGCATGGCTAAACTGGGCATCCCAAACTGACTACCCACCCTAAAGCATGGCTAAACTGGGCATCCCAAACTGACCACCCACCCTAAAGCATGCCTAAACTGGGCATCCCAAACTGACCACCCACCCTAAAGCATGCCTAAACTGGGCATCCCAAACTGACCACCCTAAAGCATGGCTAAACTGGGCATCCCACACTGACCACCCACCCTAAAGCATGCCTAAACTGGGCATCCCAAACTGACTACCCACCCTAAAGCAGGCCTAAACTGGGCATCCCAAACTGACCACCCACCCTAAAGCATGCCTAAACTGGGCATCCCAAACTGACCACCCACCCTAAAGCATGGCTAAACTGGGCATCCCACACTGACCACCCACCATAAAGCATGCCTAAACGGGGCATCCCAAACTGACCACCCTAAAGCATGCCTAAACTGGGCATCCCAAACTGACCACCCTAAAGCATGGCTAAACTGGGCATCCCAAACTGACCACCCTAAAGCATGGCTAAACTGGGCATCCCAAACTGACCACCCACCCTAAAGCATGGCTAAGCTGGGCATCCCAAACTGACCACCCACCCTAAAGCATGGCTAAGCTGGATATTCCAAACTGACCACCCTAAAGCATGCCTAAATTGGGCATCCCACACTGACCACCCACCATAAAGCATGCCTAAACTGGGCATCCCAAACTGACCACCCTAAAGCATGCCTAAACTGGGCATCCCAAACTGACCACCCTAAAGCATGGCTAAACTGGGCATCCCAAACTGACCACCCACCCTAAAGCATGCCTAAACCGGGCATCCCAAACTGACCATCCTAAAGCATGGCTAAACTGGGCATCCCAAACTGACCACCCACCCTAAAGCATGGCTAAACTGGGCATCCCAAACTGACCACCCACCCTAAAGCATGCCTAAACTGGGCATCCCAAACTGACCACCCTAAAGCATGGCTAAGCTGGGCATTCCAAACTGACCACCCACCCTAAAGCATGCCTAAACTGGGCATCCCAAACTGACCACCCACCCTAAAGCATGCCTAAACTGGGCATCCCAAACTGACCACCCACCCTAAAGCATGCCTAAACTGGGCATCCCAAACTGACCACCCACCCTAAAGCATGGCTAAACTGGGCATCCCACACTGACCACCCACCCTAAAGCATGCCTAAACTGGGCATCCCAAACTGACTACCCACCCTAAAGCAGGCCTAAACTGGGCATCCCAAACTGACCACCCACCCTAAAGCATGCCTAAACTGGGCATCCCAAACTGACCACCCACCCTAAAGCATGGCTAAGCTGGGCATTCCAAACTGACCACCCTAAAGCATGCCTAAATTGGGCATCCCACACTGACCACCCACCATAAAGCTTGCCTAAACTGGGCATCCCACACTGACCACCCACCCTAAAGCAGGCCTAAACTGGGCATCCCAAACTGACCACCCACCCTAAAGCATGGCTAAACTGGGCATCCCACACTGACCACCCACCCTAAAGCATGCCTAAACTGGGCATCCCAAACTGACTACCCACCCTAAAGCAGGCCTAAACTGGGCATCCCAAACTGACCACCCACCCTAAAGCATGTCTAAACTGGGCATCCCAAACTGACCACCCTAAAGCATGCCTAAACTGGGCATCCCAAACTGACCACCCACCCTAAAGCATGTCTAAACTGGGCATCCCAAACTGACCACCCTAAAGCATGCCTAAACTGGGCATCCCAAACTGACCACCCACCCTAAAGCATGTCTAAACTGGGCATCCCACACTGACCACCCTAAAGCATGGCTAAACTGGGCATCCCAAACTGACCACCCTAAAGCATGGCTAAACTGGGCATCCCAAACTGACTACCCACCCTAAAGCATGTCTAAACTGGGCATCCCAAACTGACCACCCACCCTAAAGCATGCCTAAACTGGGCATCCCAAACTGACCACCCACCCTAAAGCATGGCTAAACTGGGCATCCCACACTGACCACCCACCCTAAAGCATGCCTAAACTGGGCATCCCAAACTGACTACCCACCCTAAAGCAGGCCTAAACTGGGCATCCCAAACTGACCACCCACCCTAAAGCATGCCTAAACTGGGCATCCCAAACTGACCACCCACCCTAAAGCATGGCTAAGCTGGGCATTCCAAACTGACCACCCTAAAGCATGCCTAAATTGGGCATCCCACACTGACCACCCACCATAAAGCATGCCTAAACTGGGCATCCCACACTGACCACCCACCCTAAAGCAGGCCTAAACTGGGCATCCCAAACTGACCACCCACCCTAAAGCATGGCTAAACTGGGCATCCCAAACTGACCACCCACCCTAAAGCATGCCTAAACTGGGCATCCCAAACTGACCACCCACCCTAAAGCATGGCTAAGCTGGGCATTCCAAACTGACCACCCTAAAGCATGCCTAAATTGGGCATCCCACACTGACCACCCACCATAAAGCATGCCTAAACTGGGCATCCCACACTGACCACCCACCCTAAAGCATGCCTAAACTGGGCATCCCAAACTGACCACCCACCCTAAAGCATGGCTAAACTGGGCATCCCACACTGACCACCCACCCTAAAGCATGCCTAAACTGGGCATCCCAAACTGACCACCCACCCTAAAGCATGGCTAAGCTGGGCATCCCAAACTGACCACCCACCCTAAAGCATGGCTAAGCTGGGCATTCCAAACTGACCACCCTAAAGCATGCCTAAATTGGGCATCCCACACTGACCACCCACCATAAAGCATGCCTAAACCGGGCATTCCAAACTGACCACCCTAAAGCATGGCTAAGCTGGGCATTCCAAACTGACCACCCACCCTAAAGCATGCCTAAACCGGGCATTCCAAACTGACCACCCTAAAGCATGGCTAAGCTGGGCATTCCAAACTGACAACCCACCCTAAAGCATGGCTAAGCTGGGCATCCCAAACTGACCACCCACCCTAAAGCATGGCTAAGCTGGGCATTCCAAACTGACCACCCTAAAGCATGCCTAAACTGGGCATCCCACACTGACCACCCTAAAGCATGCCTAAACTGGGCATCCCACACTGACCACCCACCCTAAAGCATGCCTAAACCGGGCATTCCAAACTGACCACCCTAAAGCATGCCTAAACCGGGCATTCCAAACTGACCACCCTAAAGCATGGCTAAGCTGGGCATTCCAAACTGACCACCCACCCTAAAGCATGGCTAAACTGGGCATCCCACACTGACCACCCACCCTAAAGCATGGCTAAACTGGGCATCCCACACTGACCACCCTAAAGCATGGCTAAACTGGGCATCCCACACTGACCACCCTAAAGCATGGCTAAACTGGGCATCCCAAACTGACTACCCACCCTAAAGCATGGCTAAACTGGGCATCCCACACTGACCACCCACCCTAAAGCATGGCTAAACTGGGCATCCCACACTGACCACCCTAAAGCATGGCTAAACTGGGCATCCCACACTGACCACCCTAAAGCATGGCTAAACTGGGCATCCCAAACTGACTACCCACCCTAAAGCATGTCTAAACTGGGCATCCCAAACTGACCACCCACCCTAAAGCATGGCTAAACTGGGCATCCCAAACTGACCACCCACCCTAAAGCATGCCTAAACTGGGCATCCCAAACTGACCACCCTAAAGCATGGCTAAGCTGGGCATTCCAAACTGACCACCCACCCTAAAGCATGCCTAAACTGGGCATCCCAAACTGACCACCCACCCTAAAGCATGCCTAAACTGGGCATCCCAAACTGACCACCCACCCTAAAGCATGCCTAAACTGGGCATCCCAAACTGACCACCCACCCTAAAGCATGCCTAAACTGGGCATCCCAAACTGACCACCCACCCTAAAGCATGCCTAAACTGGGCATCCCAAACTGACCACCCACCCTAAAGCATGGCTAAACTGGGCATCCCACACTGACCACCCACCCTAAAGCATGCCTAAACTGGGCATCCCAAACTGACTACCCACCCTAAAGCAGGCCTAAACTGGGCATCCCAAACTGACCACCCACCCTAAAGCATGCCTAAACTGGGCATCCCAAACTGACCACCCACCCTAAAGCATGGCTAAACTGGGCATCCCACACTGACCACCCACCATAAAGCATGCCTAAACGGGGCATCCCAAACTGACCACCCTAAAGCATGCCTAAACTGGGCATCCCAAACTGACCACCCTAAAGCATGGCTAAACTGGGCATCCCAAACTGACCACCCTAAAGCATGGCTAAACTGGGCATCCCAAACTGACCACCCACCCTAAAGCATGGCTAAGCTGGGCATCCCAAACTGACCACCCACCCTAAAGCATGGCTAAGCTGGATATTCCAAACTGACCACCCTAAAGCATGCCTAAATTGGGCATCCCACACTGACCACCCACCATAAAGCATGCCTAAACTGGGCATCCCAAACTGACCACCCTAAAGCATGCCTAAACTGGGCATCCCAAACTGACCACCCTAAAGCATGGCTAAACTGGGCATCCCAAACTGACCACCCTAAAGCATGGCTAAACTGGGCATCCCAAACTGACCACCCACCCTAAAGCATGCCTAAACCGGGCATCCCAAACTGACCATCCTAAAGCATGGCTAAACTGGGCATCCCAAACTGACCACCCACCCTAAAGCATGGCTAAACTGGGCATCCCAAACTGACCACCCACCCTAAAGCATGCCTAAACTGGGCATCCCAAACTGACCACCCTAAAGCATGGCTAAGCTGGGCATTCCAAACTGACCACCCACCCTAAAGCATGCCTAAACTGGGCATCCCAAACTGACCACCCACCCTAAAGCATGCCTAAACTGGGCATCCCAAACTGACCACCCACCCTAAAGCATGCCTAAACTGGGCATCCCAAACTGACCACCCACCCTAAAGCATGGCTAAACTGGGCATCCCACACTGACCACCCACCCTAAAGCATGCCTAAACTGGGCATCCCAAACTGACTACCCACCCTAAAGCAGGCCTAAACTGGGCATCCCAAACTGACCACCCACCCTAAAGCATGCCTAAACTGGGCATCCCAAACTGACCACCCACCCTAAAGCATGGCTAAGCTGGGCATTCCAAACTGACCACCCTAAAGCATGCCTAAATTGGGCATCCCACACTGACCACCCACCATAAAGCTTGCCTAAACTGGGCATCCCACACTGACCACCCACCCTAAAGCAGGCCTAAACTGGGCATCCCAAACTGACCACCCACCCTAAAGCATGGCTAAACTGGGCATCCCACACTGACCACCCACCCTAAAGCATGCCTAAACTGGGCATCCCAAACTGACTACCCACCCTAAAGCAGGCCTAAACTGGGCATCCCAAACTGACCACCCACCCTAAAGCATGTCTAAACTGGGCATCCCAAACTGACCACCCTAAAGCATGCCTAAACTGGGCATCCCAAACTGACCACCCACCCTAAAGCATGTCTAAACTGGGCATCCCAAACTGACCACCCTAAAGCATGCCTAAACTGGGCATCCCAAACTGACCACCCACCCTAAAGCATGTCTAAACTGGGCATCCCACACTGACCACCCTAAAGCATGGCTAAACTGGGCATCCCAAACTGACCACCCTAAAGCATGGCTAAACTGGGCATCCCAAACTGACTACCCACCCTAAAGCATGTCTAAACTGGGCATCCCAAACTGACCACCCACCCTAAAGCATGCCTAAACTGGGCATCCCAAACTGACCACCCACCCTAAAGCATGGCTAAACTGGGCATCCCACACTGACCACCCACCCTAAAGCATGCCTAAACTGGGCATCCCAAACTGACTACCCACCCTAAAGCAGGCCTAAACTGGGCATCCCAAACTGACCACCCACCCTAAAGCATGCCTAAACTGGGCATCCCAAACTGACCACCCACCCTAAAGCATGGCTAAGCTGGGCATTCCAAACTGACCACCCTAAAGCATGCCTAAATTGGGCATCCCACACTGACCACCCACCATAAAGCATGCCTAAACTGGGCATCCCACACTGACCACCCACCCTAAAGCAGGCCTAAACTGGGCATCCCAAACTGACCACCCACCCTAAAGCATGGCTAAACTGGGCATCCCAAACTGACCACCCACCCTAAAGCATGCCTAAACTGGGCATCCCAAACTGACCACCCACCCTAAAGCATGGCTAAGCTGGGCATTCCAAACTGACCACCCTAAAGCATGCCTAAATTGGGCATCCCACACTGACCACCCACCATAAAGCATGCCTAAACTGGGCATCCCACACTGACCACCCACCCTAAAGCATGCCTAAACTGGGCATCCCAAACTGACCACCCACCCTAAAGCATGGCTAAACTGGGCATCCCACACTGACCACCCACCCTAAAGCATGCCTAAACTGGGCATCCCAAACTGACCACCCACCCTAAAGCATGGCTAAGCTGGGCATCCCAAACTGACCACCCACCCTAAAGCATGGCTAAGCTGGGCATTCCAAACTGACCACCCTAAAGCATGCCTAAATTGGGCATCCCACACTGACCACCCACCATAAAGCATGCCTAAACCGGGCATTCCAAACTGACCACCCTAAAGCATGGCTAAGCTGGGCATTCCAAACTGACCACCCACCCTAAAGCATGCCTAAACCGGGCATTCCAAACTGACCACCCTAAAGCATGGCTAAGCTGGGCATTCCAAACTGACAACCCACCCTAAAGCATGGCTAAGCTGGGCATCCCAAACTGACCACCCACCCTAAAGCATGGCTAAGCTGGGCATTCCAAACTGACCACCCTAAAGCATGCCTAAACTGGGCATCCCACACTGACCACCCTAAAGCATGCCTAAACTGGGCATCCCACACTGACCACCCACCCTAAAGCATGCCTAAACCGGGCATTCCAAACTGACCACCCTAAAGCATGCCTAAACCGGGCATTCCAAACTGACCACCCTAAAGCATGGCTAAGCTGGGCATTCCAAACTGACCACCCACCCTAAAGCATGGCTAAACTGGGCATCCCACACTGACCACCCACCCTAAAGCATGGCTAAACTGGGCATCCCACACTGACCACCCTAAAGCATGGCTAAACTGGGCATCCCACACTGACCACCCTAAAGCATGGCTAAACTGGGCATCCCAAACTGACTACCCACCCTAAAGCATGGCTAAACTGGGCATCCCACACTGACCACCCACCCTAAAGCATGGCTAAACTGGGCATCCCACACTGACCACCCTAAAGCATGGCTAAACTGGGCATCCCACACTGACCACCCTAAAGCATGGCTAAACTGGGCATCCCAAACTGACTACCCACCCTAAAGCATGTCTAAACTGGGCATCCCAAACTGACCACCCACCCTAAAGCATGGCTAAACTGGGCATCCCAAACTGACCACCCACCCTAAAGCATGCCTAAACTGGGCATCCCAAACTGACCACCCTAAAGCATGGCTAAGCTGGGCATTCCAAACTGACCACCCACCCTAAAGCATGCCTAAACTGGGCATCCCAAACTGACTACCCACCCTAAAGCAGGCCTAAACTGGGCATCCCAAACTGACCACCCACCCTAAAGCATGCCTAAACTGGGCATCCCAAACTGACCACCCACCCTAAAGCATGGCTAAGCTGGGCATTCCAAACTGACCACCCTAAAGCATGCCTAAATTGGGCATCCCACACTGACCACCCACCATAAAGCATGCCTAAACTGGGCATCCCACACTGACCACCCACCCTAAAGCAGGCCTAAACTGGGCATCCCAAACTGACCACCCACCCTAAAGCATGGCTAAACTGGGCATCCCAAACTGACCACCCACCCTAAAGCATGCCTAAACTGGGCATCCCAAACTGACCACCCACCCTAAAGCATGGCTAAGCTGGGCATTCCAAACTGACCACCCTAAAGCATGCCTAAATTGGGCATCCCACACTGACCACCCACCATAAAGCATGCCTAAACTGGGCATCCCACACTGACCACCCACCCTAAAGCATGCCTAAACTGGGCATCCCAAACTGACCACCCACCCTAAAGCATGGCTAAACTGGGCATCCCACACTGACCACCCACCCTAAAGCATGCCTAAACTGGGCATCCCAAACTGACCACCCACCCTAAAGCATGGCTAAGCTGGGCATCCCAAACTGACCACCCACCCTAAAGCATGGCTAAGCTGGGCATTCCAAACTGACCACCCTAAAGCATGCCTAAATTGGGCATCCCACACTGACCACCCACCATAAAGCATGCCTAAACCGGGCATTCCAAACTGACCACCCTAAAGCATGGCTAAGCTGGGCATTCCAAACTGACCACCCACCCTAAAGCATGCCTAAACCGGGCATTCCAAACTGACCACCCTAAAGCATGGCTAAGCTGGGCATTCCAAACTGACAACCCACCCTAAAGCATGGCTAAGCTGGGCATCCCAAACTGACCACCCACCCTAAAGCATGGCTAAGCTGGGCATTCCAAACTGACCACCCTAAAGCATGCCTAAACTGGGCATCCCACACTGACCACCCTAAAGCATGCCTAAACTGGGCATCCCACACTGACCACCCACCCTAAAGCATGCCTAAACCGGGCATTCCAAACTGACCACCCTAAAGCATGCCTAAACCGGGCATTCCAAACTGACCACCCTAAAGCATGGCTAAGCTGGGCATTCCAAACTGACCACCCACCCTAAAGCATGGCTAAACTGGGCATCCCACACTGACCACCCACCCTAAAGCATGGCTAAACTGGGCATCCCACACTGACCACCCTAAAGCATGGCTAAACTGGGCATCCCACACTGACCACCCTAAAGCATGGCTAAACTGGGCATCCCAAACTGACTACCCACCCTAAAGCATGGCTAAACTGGGCATCCCACACTGACCACCCACCCTAAAGCATGGCTAAACTGGGCATCCCACACTGACCACCCTAAAGCATGGCTAAACTGGGCATCCCACACTGACCACCCTAAAGCATGGCTAAACTGGGCATCCCAAACTGACTACCCACCCTAAAGCATGTCTAAACTGGGCATCCCAAACTGACCACCCACCCTAAAGCATGGCTAAACTGGGCATCCCAAACTGACCACCCACCCTAAAGCATGCCTAAACTGGGCATCCCAAACTGACCACCCTAAAGCATGGCTAAGCTGGGCATTCCAAACTGACCACCCACCCTAAAGCATGCCTAAACTGGGCATCCCAAACTGACCACCCACCCTAAAGCATGCCTAAACTGGGCATCCCAAACTGACCACCCACCCTAAAGCATGCCTAAACTGGGCATCCCAAACTGACCACCCACCCTAAAGCATGCCTAAACTGGGCATCCCAAACTGACCACCCACCCTAAAGCATGCCTAAACTGGGCATCCCAAACTGACCACCCACCCTAAAGCATGGCTAAACTGGGCATCCCACACTGACCACCCACCCTAAAGCATGCCTAAACTGGGCATCCCAAACTGACTACCCACCCTAAAGCAGGCCTAAACTGGGCATCCCAAACTGACCACCCACCCTAAAGCATGCCTAAACTGGGCATCCCAAACTGACCACCCACCCTAAAGCATGGCTAAACTGGGCATCCCACACTGACCACCCACCATAAAGCATGCCTAAACGGGGCATCCCAAACTGACCACCCTAAAGCATGCCTAAACTGGGCATCCCAAACTGACCACCCTAAAGCATGGCTAAACTGGGCATCCCAAACTGACCACCCTAAAGCATGGCTAAACTGGGCATCCCAAACTGACCACCCACCCTAAAGCATGGCTAAGCTGGGCATCCCAAACTGACCACCCACCCTAAAGCATGGCTAAGCTGGATATTCCAAACTGACCACCCTAAAGCATGCCTAAATTGGGCATCCCACACTGACCACCCACCATAAAGCATGCCTAAACTGGGCATCCCAAACTGACCACCCTAAAGCATGCCTAAACTGGGCATCCCAAACTGACCACCCTAAAGCATGGCTAAACTGGGCATCCCAAACTGACCACCCTAAAGCATGGCTAAACTGGGCATCCCAAACTGACCACCCACCCTAAAGCATGCCTAAACCGGGCATCCCAAACTGACCATCCTAAAGCATGGCTAAACTGGGCATCCCAAACTGACCACCCACCCTAAAGCATGGCTAAACTGGGCATCCCAAACTGACCACCCACCCTAAAGCATGCCTAAACTGGGCATCCCAAACTGACCACCCTAAAGCATGGCTAAGCTGGGCATTCCAAACTGACCACCCACCCTAAAGCATGCCTAAACTGGGCATCCCAAACTGACCACCCACCCTAAAGCATGCCTAAACTGGGCATCCCAAACTGACCACCCACCCTAAAGCATGCCTAAACTGGGCATCCCAAACTGACCACCCACCCTAAAGCATGGCTAAACTGGGCATCCCACACTGACCACCCACCCTAAAGCATGCCTAAACTGGGCATCCCAAACTGACTACCCACCCTAAAGCAGGCCTAAACTGGGCATCCCAAACTGACCACCCACCCTAAAGCATGCCTAAACTGGGCATCCCAAACTGACCACCCACCCTAAAGCATGGCTAAGCTGGGCATTCCAAACTGACCACCCTAAAGCATGCCTAAATTGGGCATCCCACACTGACCACCCACCATAAAGCTTGCCTAAACTGGGCATCCCACACTGACCACCCACCCTAAAGCAGGCCTAAACTGGGCATCCCAAACTGACCACCCACCCTAAAGCATGGCTAAACTGGGCATCCCACACTGACCACCCACCCTAAAGCATGCCTAAACTGGGCATCCCAAACTGACTACCCACCCTAAAGCAGGCCTAAACTGGGCATCCCAAACTGACCACCCACCCTAAAGCATGTCTAAACTGGGCATCCCAAACTGACCACCCTAAAGCATGCCTAAACTGGGCATCCCAAACTGACCACCCACCCTAAAGCATGTCTAAACTGGGCATCCCAAACTGACCACCCTAAAGCATGCCTAAACTGGGCATCCCAAACTGACCACCCACCCTAAAGCATGTCTAAACTGGGCATCCCACACTGACCACCCTAAAGCATGGCTAAACTGGGCATCCCAAACTGACCACCCTAAAGCATGGCTAAACTGGGCATCCCAAACTGACTACCCACCCTAAAGCATGTCTAAACTGGGCATCCCAAACTGACCACCCACCCTAAAGCATGCCTAAACTGGGCATCCCAAACTGACCACCCACCCTAAAGCATGGCTAAACTGGGCATCCCACACTGACCACCCACCCTAAAGCATGCCTAAACTGGGCATCCCAAACTGACTACCCACCCTAAAGCAGGCCTAAACTGGGCATCCCAAACTGACCACCCACCCTAAAGCATGCCTAAACTGGGCATCCCAAACTGACCACCCACCCTAAAGCATGGCTAAGCTGGGCATTCCAAACTGACCACCCTAAAGCATGCCTAAATTGGGCATCCCACACTGACCACCCACCATAAAGCATGCCTAAACTGGGCATCCCACACTGACCACCCACCCTAAAGCAGGCCTAAACTGGGCATCCCAAACTGACCACCCACCCTAAAGCATGGCTAAACTGGGCATCCCAAACTGACCACCCACCCTAAAGCATGCCTAAACTGGGCATCCCAAACTGACCACCCACCCTAAAGCATGGCTAAGCTGGGCATTCCAAACTGACCACCCTAAAGCATGCCTAAATTGGGCATCCCACACTGACCACCCACCATAAAGCATGCCTAAACTGGGCATCCCACACTGACCACCCACCCTAAAGCATGCCTAAACTGGGCATCCCAAACTGACCACCCACCCTAAAGCATGGCTAAACTGGGCATCCCACACTGACCACCCACCCTAAAGCATGCCTAAACTGGGCATCCCAAACTGACTACCCACCCTAAAGCATGGCTAAACTGGGCATCCCACACTGACCACCCACCCTAAAGCATGCCTAAACTGGGCATCCCAAACTGACCACCCACCCTAAAGCATGGCTAAGCTGGGCATTCCAAACTGACCACCCTAAAGCATGCCTAAATTGGGCATCCCACACTGACCACCCACCATAAAGCATGCCTAAACTGGGCATCCCACACTGACCACCCACCCTAAAGCAGGCCTAAACTGGGCATCCCAAACTGACCACCCACCCTAAAGCATGGCTAAACTGGGCATCCCACACTGACCACCCACCCTAAAGCATGCCTAAACTGGGCATCCCAAACTGACTACCCACCCTAAAGCAGGCCTAAACTGGGCATCCCAAACTGACCACCCACCCTAAAGCATGTCTAAACTGGGCATCCCAAACTGACCACCCTAAAGCATGCCTAAACTGGGCATCCCAAACTGACCACCCACCCTAAAGCATGTCTAAACTGGGCATCCCACACTGACCACCCTAAAGCATGGCTAAACTGGGCATCCCAAACTGACCACCCTAAAGCATGGCTAAACTGGGCATCCCAAACTGACTACCCACCCTAAAGCATGTCTAAACTGGGCATCCCAAACTGACCACCCACCCTAAAGCATGCCTAAACTGGGCATCCCAAACTGACCACCCACCCTAAAGCATGGCTAAACTGGGCATCCCACACTGACCACCCACCCTAAAGCATGCCTAAACTGGGCATCCCAAACTGACTACCCACCCTAAAGCAGGCCTAAACTGGGCATCCCAAACTGACCACCCACCCTAAAGCATGTCTAAACTGGGCATCCCAAACTGACCACCCTAAAGCATGCCTAAACTGGGCATCCCAAACTGACCACCCACCCTAAAGCATGGCTAAACTGGGCATCCCAAACTGACTACCCACCCTAAAGCATGGCTAAACTGGGCATCCCAAACTGACCACCCACCCTAAAGCATGTCTAAACTGGGCATCCCAAACTGACCACCCACCCTAAAGCATGCCTAAACTGGGCATCCCAAACTGACCACCCACCCTAAAGCATGCCTAAACTGGGCATCCCAAACTGACCACCCACCCTAAAGCATGCCTAAACTGGGCATCCCAAACTGACCACCCACCCTAAAGCATGGCTAAACTGGGCATCCCACACTGACCACCCACCCTAAAGCATGGCTAAACTGGGCATCCCACACTGACCACCCTAAAGCATGGCTAAACTGGGCATCCCACACTGACCACCCTAAAGCATGCCTAAACTGGGCATCCCAAACTGACTACCCACCCTAAAGCAGGCCTAAACTGGGCATCCCAAACTGACCACCCACCCTAAAGCATGTCTAAACTGGGCATCCCAAACTGACCACCCTAAAGCATGCCTAAACTGGGCATCCCAAACTGACCACCCACCCTAAAGCGTGTCTAAACTGGGCATCCCACACTGACCACCCTAAAGCATGGCTAAACTGGGCATCCCAAACTGACCACCCTAAAGCATGGCTAAACTGGGCATCCCAAACTGACTACCCACCCTAAAGCATGTCTAAACTGGGCATCCCAAACTGACCACCCACCCTAAAGCATGCCTAAACTGGGCATCCCAAACTGACCACCCACCCTAAAGCATGTCTAAACTGGGCATCCCAAACTGACCACCCACCCTAAAGCATGCCTAAACTGACCACCCACCCTAAAGCATGCCTAAACCGGGCATCCCAAACTGACCACCCTAAAGCATGCCTAAACCGGGCATTCCAAACTGACCACCCTAAAGCATGGCTAAGCTGGGCATTCCAAACTGACAACCCACCCTAAAGCATGCCTAAACCGGGCATTCCAAACTGACCACCCTAAAGCATGGCTAAGCTGGGCATTCCAAACTGACAACCCACCCTAAAGCATGCCTAAACTGGGCATCCCAAACTGACAACCCACCCTAAAGCATGCCTAAACTGGGCATCCCAAACTGACCACCCACCCTAAAGCATGCCTAAACTGGGCATCCCAAACTGACCACCCACCCTAAAGCATGCCTAAACTGGGCATCCCAAACTGACCACCCACCCTAAAGCATGGCTAAGCTGGGCATTCCAAACTGACCACCCTAAAGCATGCCTAAATTGGGCATCCCACACTGACCACCCACCATAAAGCATGCCTAAACTGGGCATCCCACACTGACCACCCACCCTAAAGCATGCCTAAACTGGGCATCCCAAACTGACCACCCACCCTAAAGCATGGCTAAACTGGGCATCCCACACTGACCACCCACCCTAAAGCATGCCTAAACTGGGCATCCCAAACTGACTACCCACCCTAAAGCAGGCCTAAACTGGGCATCCCAAACTGACCACCCACCCTAAAGCATGTCTAAACTTAGCATCCCAAACTGACCACCCTAAAGCATGCCTAAACTGGGCATCCCAAACTGACCACCCACCCTAAAGCATGTCTAAACTGGGCATCCCACACTGACCACCCTAAAGCATGGCTAAACTGGGCATCCCAAACTGACCACCCTAAAGCATGGCTAAACTGGGCATCCCAAACTGACTACCCACCCTAAAGCATGTCTAAACTGGGCATCCCAAACTGACCACCCACCCTAAAGCATGCCTAAACTGGGCATCCCAAACTGACCACCCACCCTAAAGCATGGCTAAACTGGGCATCCCACACTGACCACCCACCCTAAAGCATGCCTAAACTGGGCATCCCAAACTGACCACCCACCCTAAAGCATGGCTAAGCTGGGCATTCCAAACTGACCACCCTAAAGCATGCCTAAATTGGGCATCCCACACTGACCACCCACCATAAAGCATGCCTAAACTGGGCATCCCACACTGACCACCCACCCTAAAGCAGGCCTAAACTGGGCATCCCAAACTGACCACCCACCCTAAAGCATGGCTAAACTGGGCATCCCACACTGACCACCCACCCTAAAGCATGCCTAAACTGGGCATCCCAAACTGACTACCCACCCTAAAGCAGGCCTAAACTGGGCATCCCAAACTGACCACCCACCCTAAAGCATGTCTAAACTGGGCATCCCAAACTGACCACCCTAAAGCATGCCTAAACTGGGCATCCCAAACTGACCACCCACCCTAAAGCATGTCTAAACTGGGCATCCCACACTGACCACCCTAAAGCATGGCTAAACTGGGCACCCCAAACTGACCACCCACCCTAAAGCATGGCTAAACTGGGCATCCCACACTGACCACCCACCCTAAAGCATGGCTAAACTGGGCATCCCACACTGACCACCCTAAAGCATGGCTAAACTGGGCATCCCACACTGACCACCCTAAAGCATGCCTAAACTGGGCATCCCAAACTGACCACCCACCCTAAAGCATGTCTAAACTGGGCATCCCAAACTGACCACCCACCCTAAAGCATGGCTAAACTGGGCATCCCACACTGACCACCCACCCTAAAGCATGGCTAAACTGGGCATCCCACACTGACCACCCTAAAGCATGGCTAAACTGGGCATCCCACACTGACCACCCTAAAGCATGCCTAAACTGGGCATCCCAAACTGACTACCCACCCTAAAGCAGGCCTAAACTGGGCATCCCAAACTGACCACCCACCCTAAAGCATGTCTAAACTGGGCATCCCAAACTGACCACCCTAAAGCATGCCTAAACTGGGCATCCCAAACTGACCACCCACCCTAAAGCATGTCTAAACTGGGCATCCCACACTGACCACCCTAAAGCATGGCTAAACTGGGCATCCCAAACTGACCACCCTAAAGCATGGCTAAACTGGGCATCCCAAACTGACTACCCACCCTAAAGCATGTCTAAACTGGGCATCCCAAACTGACCACCCACCCTAAAGCATGCCTAAACTGGGCATCCCAAACTGACCACCCACCCTAAAGCATGTCTAAACTGGGCATCCCAAACTGACCACCCACCCTAAAGCATGCCTAAACTGAACACCCACCCTAAAGCATGCCTAAACCGGGCATCCCAAACTGACCACCCTAAAGCATGCCTAAACCGGGCATTCCAAACTGACCACCCTAAAGCATGGCTAAGCTGGGCATTCCAAACTGACAACCCACCCTAAAGCATGCCTAAACCGGGCATTCCAAACTGACCACCCTAAAGCATGGCTAAGCTGGGCATTCCAAACTGACAACCCACCCTAAAGCATGCCTAAACTGGGCATCCCAAACTGACAACCCACCCTAAAGCATGCCTAAACTGGGCATCCCAAACTGACCACCCACCCTAAAGCATGCCTAAACTGGGCATCCCAAACTGACCACCCACCCTAAAGCATGCCTAAACTGGGCATCCCAAACTGACCACCCACCCTAAAGCATGGCTAAGCTGGGCATTCCAAACTGACCACCCTAAAGCATGCCTAAATTGGGCATCCCACACTGACCACCCACCATAAAGCATGCCTAAACTGGGCATCCCACACTGACCACCCACCATAAAGCATGACTAAACTGGGCATCCCAAACTGACCACCCACCCTAAAGCATGCCTAAACTGGGCATCCCAAACTGACCACCCACCCTAAAGCATGCCTAAACTGGGCATCCCACACTGACCACCCACCCTAAAGCATGGCTAAACTGGGCATCCCACACTGACCACCCTAAAGCATGGCTAAACTGGGCATCCCACACTGACCACCCTAAAGCATGGCTAAACTGGGCATCCCAAACTGACTACCCACCCTAAAGCATGTCTAAACTGGGCATCCCAAACTGACCACCCACCCTAAAGCATGGCTAAACTGGGCATCCCAAACTGACCACCCACCCTAAAGCATGCCTAAACTGGGCATCCCAAACTGACCACCCTAAAGCATGGCTAAGCTGGGCATTCCAAACTGACCACCCACCCTAAAGCATGCCTAAACTGGGCATCCCAAACTGACCACCCACCCTAAAGCATGCCTAAACTGGGCATCCCAAACTGACCACCCACCCTAAAGCATGCCTAAACTGGGCATCCCAAACTGACCACCCACCCTAAAGCATGCCTAAACTGGGCATCCCAAACTGACCACCCACCCTAAAGCATGCCTAAACTGGGCATCCCAAACTGACCACCCACCCTAAAGCATGCCTAAACTGGGCATCCCAAACTGACCACCCACCCTAAAGCATGCCTAAACTGGGCATCCCAAACTGACCACCCACCCTAAAGCATGCCTAAACTGGGCATCCCAAACTGACCACCCACCCTAAAGCATGCCTAAACTGGGCATCCCAAACTGACCACCCACCCTAAAGCATGCCTAAACTGGGCATCCCAAACTGACCACCCACCCTAAAGCATGCCTAAACTGGGCATCCCAAACTGACCACCCACCCTAAAGCATGGCTAAGCTGGGCATTCCAAACTGACCACCCTAAAGCATGCCTAAATTGGGCATCCCACACTGACCACCCACCATAAAGCATGCCTAAACTGGGCATCCCACACTGACCACCCACCCTAAAGCAGGCCTAAACTGGGCATCCCAAACTGACCACCCTAAAGCATGCCTAAACTGGGCATCCCAAACTGACCACCCACCCTAAAGCATGCCTAAACTGGGCATCCCAAACTGACCACCCACCCTAAAGCATGGCTAAGCTGGGCATTCCAAACTGACCACCCTAAAGCATGCCTAAATTGGGCATCCCACACTGACCACCCACCATAAAGCATGCCTAAACTGGGCATCCCACACTGACCACCCACCCTAAAGCATGCCTAAACTGGGCATCCCAAACTGACCACCCACCCTAAAGCATGGCTAAACTGGGCATCCCACACTGACCACCCACCCTAAAGCATGCCTAAACTGGGCATCCCAAACTGACTACCCACCCTAAAGCAGGCCTAAACTGGGCATCCCAAACTGACCACCCACCCTAAAGCATGTCTAAACTGGGCATCCCAAACTGACCACCCTAAAGCATGCCTAAACTGGGCATCCCAAACTGACCACCCACCCTAAAGCATGTCTAAACTGGGCATCCCACACTGACCACCCTAAAGCATGGCTAAACTGGGCATCCCAAACTGACCACCCTAAAGCATGGCTAAACTGGGCATCCCAAACTGACTACCCACCCTAAAGCATGCCTAAACTGGGCATCCCAAACTGACCACCCACCCTAAAGCATGGCTAAGCTGGGCATTCCAAACTGACCACCCTAAAGCATGCCTAAATTGGGCATCCCACACTGACCACCCACCATAAAGCATGCCTAAACTGGGCATCCCACACTGACCACCCACCCTAAAGCAGGCCTAAACTGGGCATCCCAAACTGACCACCCACCCTAAAGCATGGCTAAACTGGGCATCCCACACTGACCACCCACCCTAAAGCATGCCTAAACTGGGCATCCCAAACTGACTACCCACCCTAAAGCAGGCCTAAACTGGGCATCCCAAACTGACCACCCACCCTAAAGCATGTCTAAACTGGGCATCCCAAACTGACCACCCTAAAGCATGCCTAAACTGGGCATCCCAAACTGACCACCCACCCTAAAGCATGTCTAAACTGGGCATCCCACACTGACCACCCTAAAGCATGGCTAAACTGGGCATCCCAAACTGACCACCCTAAAGCATGGCTAAACTGGGCATCCCAAACTGACTACCCACCCTAAAGCATGTCTAAACTGGGCATCCCAAACTGACCACCCACCCTAAAGCATGCCTAAACTGGGCATCCCAAACTGACCACCCACCCTAAAGCATGGCTAAGCTGGGCATTCCAAACTGACCACCCTAAAGCATGCCTAAATTGGGCATCCCACACTGACCACCCACCATAAAGCATGCCTAAACTGGGCATCCCACACTGACCACCCACCCTAAAGCAGGCCTAAACTGGGCATCCCAAACTGACCACCCTAAAGCATGCCTAAACTGGGCATCCCAAACTGACCACCCACCCTAAAGCATGCCTAAACTGGGCATCCCAAACTGACCACCCACCCTAAAGCATGGCTAAGCTGGGCATTCCAAACTGACCACCCTAAAGCATGCCTAAATTGGGCATCCCACACTGACCACCCACCATAAAGCATGCCTAAACTGGGCATCCCACACTGACCACCCACCCTAAAGCATGCCTAAACTGGGCATCCCAAACTGACCACCCACCCTAAAGCATGGCTAAACTGGGCATCCCACACTGACCACCCACCCTAAAGCATGCCTAAACTGGGCATCCCAAACTGACTACCCACCCTAAAGCAGGCCTAAACTGGGCATCCCAAACTGACCACCCACCCTAAAGCATGTCTAAACTGGGCATCCCAAACTGACCACCCTAAAGCATGCCTAAACTGGGCATCCCAAACTGACCACCCACCCTAAAGCATGTCTAAACTGGGCATCCCACACTGACCACCCTAAAGCATGGCTAAACTGGGCATCCCAAACTGACCACCCTAAAGCATGGCTAAACTGGGCATCCCAAACTGACCACCCACCCTAAAGCATGGCTAAACTGGGCATCCCACACTGACCACCCACCCTAAAGCATGGCTAAACTGGGCATCCCACACTGACCACCCTAAAGCATGTCTAAACTGGGCATCCCAAACTGACCACCCTAAAGCATGCCTAAACTGGGCATCCCAAACTGACTACCCACCCTAAAGCAGGCCTAAACTGGGCATCCCAAACTGACCACCCACCCTAAAGCATGTCTAAACTGGGCATCCCAAACTGACCACCCTAAAGCATGCCTAAACTGGGCATCCCAAACTGACCACCCACCCTAAAGCATGTCTAAACTGGGCATCCCACACTGACCACCCTAAAGCATGGCTAAACTGGGCATCCCAAACTGACCACCCTAAAGCATGGCTAAACTGGGCATCCCAAACTGACTACCCACCCTAAAGCATGTCTAAACTGGGCATCCCAAACTGACCACCCACCCTAAAGCATGCCTAAACTGGGCATCCCAAACTGACCACCCACCCTAAAGCATGTCTAAACTGGGCATCCCAAACTGACCACCCACCCTAAAGCATGCCTAAACTGACCACCCACCCTAAAGCATGCCTAAACCGGGCATCCCAAACTGACCACCCTAAAGCATGCCTAAACCGGGCATTCCAAACTGACCACCCTAAAGCATGGCTAAGCTGGGCATTCCAAACTGACAACCCACCCTAAAGCATGCCTAAACCGGGCATTCCAAACTGACCACCCTAAAGCATGGCTAAGCTGGGCATTCCAAACTGACAACCCACCCTAAAGCATGCCTAAACTGGGCATCCCAAACTGACAACCCACCCTAAAGCATGCCTAAACTGGGCATCCCAAACTGACCACCCACCCTAAAGCATGCCTAAACTGGGCATCCCAAACTGACCACCCACCCTAAAGCATGCCTAAACTGGGCATCCCAAACTGACCACCCACCCTAAAGCATGGCTAAGCTGGGCATTCCAAACTGACCACCCTAAAGCATGCCTAAATTGGGCATCCCACACTGACCACCCACCATAAAGCATGCCTAAACTGGGCATCCCACACTGACCACCCACCCTAAAGCATGCCTAAACTGGGCATCCCAAACTGACCACCCACCCTAAAGCATGGCTAAACTGGGCATCCCACACTGACCACCCACCCTAAAGCATGCCTAAACTGGGCATCCCAAACTGACTACCCACCCTAAAGCAGGCCTAAACTGGGCATCCCAAACTGACCACCCACCCTAAAGCATGTCTAAACTTAGCATCCCAAACTGACCACCCTAAAGCATGCCTAAACTGGGCATCCCAAACTGACCACCCACCCTAAAGCATGTCTAAACTGGGCATCCCACACTGACCACCCTAAAGCATGGCTAAACTGGGCATCCCAAACTGACCACCCTAAAGCATGGCTAAACTGGGCATCCCAAACTGACTACCCACCCTAAAGCATGTCTAAACTGGGCATCCCAAACTGACCACCCACCCTAAAGCATGCCTAAACTGGGCATCCCAAACTGACCACCCACCCTAAAGCATGGCTAAACTGGGCATCCCACACTGACCACCCACCCTAAAGCATGCCTAAACTGGGCATCCCAAACTGACCACCCACCCTAAAGCATGGCTAAGCTGGGCATTCCAAACTGACCACCCTAAAGCATGCCTAAATTGGGCATCCCACACTGACCACCCACCATAAAGCATGCCTAAACTGGGCATCCCACACTGACCACCCACCCTAAAGCAGGCCTAAACTGGGCATCCCAAACTGACCACCCACCCTAAAGCATGGCTAAACTGGGCATCCCACACTGACCACCCACCCTAAAGCATGCCTAAACTGGGCATCCCAAACTGACTACCCACCCTAAAGCAGGCCTAAACTGGGCATCCCAAACTGACCACCCACCCTAAAGCATGTCTAAACTGGGCATCCCAAACTGACCACCCTAAAGCATGCCTAAACTGGGCATCCCAAACTGACCACCCACCCTAAAGCATGTCTAAACTGGGCATCCCACACTGACCACCCTAAAGCATGGCTAAACTGGGCATCCCAAACTGACCACCCACCCTAAAGCATGGCTAAACTGGGCATCCCACACTGACCACCCACCCTAAAGCATGGCTAAACTGGGCATCCCACACTGACCACCCTAAAGCATGGCTAAACTGGGCATCCCACACTGACCACCCTAAAGCATGCCTAAACTGGGCATCCCAAACTGACTACCCACCCTAAAGCAGGCCTAAACTGGGCATCCCAAACTGACCACCCACCCTAAAGCATGTCTAAACTGGGCATCCCAAACTGACCACCCTAAAGCATGCCTAAACTGGGCATCCCAAACTGACCACCCACCCTAAAGCATGTCTAAACTGGGCATCCCACACTGACCACCCTAAAGCATGGCTAAACTGGGCATCCCAAACTGACCACCCTAAAGCATGGCTAAACTGGGCATCCCAAACTGACTACCCACCCTAAAGCATGTCTAAACTGGGCATCCCAAACTGACCACCCACCCTAAAGCATGCCTAAACTGGGCATCCCAAACTGACCACCCACCCTAAAGCATGTCTAAACTGGGCATCCCAAACTGACCACCCACCCTAAAGCATGCCTAAACTGAACACCCACCCTAAAGCATGCCTAAACCGGGCATCCCAAACTGACCACCCTAAAGCATGCCTAAACCGGGCATTCCAAACTGACCACCCTAAAGCATGGCTAAGCTGGGCATTCCAAACTGACAACCCACCCTAAAGCATGCCTAAACCGGGCATTCCAAACTGACCACCCTAAAGCATGGCTAAGCTGGGCATTCCAAACTGACAACCCACCCTAAAGCATGCCTAAACTGGGCATCCCAAACTGACAACCCACCCTAAAGCATGCCTAAACTGGGCATCCCAAACTGACCACCCACCCTAAAGCATGCCTAAACTGGGCATCCCAAACTGACCACCCACCCTAAAGCATGCCTAAACTGGGCATCCCAAACTGACCACCCACCCTAAAGCATGGCTAAGCTGGGCATTCCAAACTGACCACCCTAAAGCATGCCTAAATTGGGCATCCCACACTGACCACCCACCATAAAGCATGCCTAAACTGGGCATCCCACACTGACCACCCACCATAAAGCATGACTAAACTGGGCATCCCAAACTGACCACCCACCCTAAAGCATGCCTAAACTGGGCATCCCAAACTGACCACCCACCCTAAAGCATGCCTAAACTGGGCATCCCACACTGACCACCCACCCTAAAGCATGGCTAAACTGGGCATCCCACACTGACCACCCTAAAGCATGGCTAAACTGGGCATCCCACACTGACCACCCTAAAGCATGGCTAAACTGGGCATCCCAAACTGACTACCCACCCTAAAGCATGTCTAAACTGGGCATCCCAAACTGACCACCCACCCTAAAGCATGGCTAAACTGGGCATCCCAAACTGACCACCCACCCTAAAGCATGCCTAAACTGGGCATCCCAAACTGACCACCCTAAAGCATGGCTAAGCTGGGCATTCCAAACTGACCACCCACCCTAAAGCATGCCTAAACTGGGCATCCCAAACTGACCACCCACCCTAAAGCATGCCTAAACTGGGCATCCCAAACTGACCACCCACCCTAAAGCATGCCTAAACTGGGCATCCCAAACTGACCACCCACCCTAAAGCATGCCTAAACTGGGCATCCCAAACTGACCACCCACCCTAAAGCATGCCTAAACTGGGCATCCCAAACTGACCACCCACCCTAAAGCATGCCTAAACTGGGCATCCCAAACTGACCACCCACCCTAAAGCATGCCTAAACTGGGCATCCCAAACTGACCACCCACCCTAAAGCATGCCTAAACTGGGCATCCCAAACTGACCACCCACCCTAAAGCATGCCTAAACTGGGCATCCCAAACTGACCACCCACCCTAAAGCATGCCTAAACTGGGCATCCCAAACTGACCACCCACCCTAAAGCATGCCTAAACTGGGCATCCCAAACTGACCACCCACCCTAAAGCATGGCTAAGCTGGGCATTCCAAACTGACCACCCTAAAGCATGCCTAAATTGGGCATCCCACACTGACCACCCACCATAAAGCATGCCTAAACTGGGCATCCCACACTGACCACCCACCCTAAAGCAGGCCTAAACTGGGCATCCCAAACTGACCACCCTAAAGCATGCCTAAACTGGGCATCCCAAACTGACCACCCACCCTAAAGCATGCCTAAACTGGGCATCCCAAACTGACCACCCACCCTAAAGCATGGCTAAGCTGGGCATTCCAAACTGACCACCCTAAAGCATGCCTAAATTGGGCATCCCACACTGACCACCCACCATAAAGCATGCCTAAACTGGGCATCCCACACTGACCACCCACCCTAAAGCATGCCTAAACTGGGCATCCCAAACTGACCACCCACCCTAAAGCATGGCTAAACTGGGCATCCCACACTGACCACCCACCCTAAAGCATGCCTAAACTGGGCATCCCAAACTGACTACCCACCCTAAAGCAGGCCTAAACTGGGCATCCCAAACTGACCACCCACCCTAAAGCATGTCTAAACTGGGCATCCCAAACTGACCACCCTAAAGCATGCCTAAACTGGGCATCCCAAACTGACCACCCACCCTAAAGCATGTCTAAACTGGGCATCCCACACTGACCACCCTAAAGCATGGCTAAACTGGGCATCCCAAACTGACCACCCTAAAGCATGGCTAAACTGGGCATCCCAAACTGACTACCCACCCTAAAGCATGCCTAAACTGGGCATCCCAAACTGACCACCCACCCTAAAGCATGGCTAAGCTGGGCATTCCAAACTGACCACCCTAAAGCATGCCTAAATTGGGCATCCCACACTGACCACCCACCATAAAGCATGCCTAAACTGGGCATCCCACACTGACCACCCACCCTAAAGCAGGCCTAAACTGGGCATCCCAAACTGACCACCCACCCTAAAGCATGGCTAAACTGGGCATCCCACACTGACCACCCACCCTAAAGCATGCCTAAACTGGGCATCCCAAACTGACTACCCACCCTAAAGCAGGCCTAAACTGGGCATCCCAAACTGACCACCCACCCTAAAGCATGTCTAAACTGGGCATCCCAAACTGACCACCCTAAAGCATGCCTAAACTGGGCATCCCAAACTGACCACCCACCCTAAAGCATGTCTAAACTGGGCATCCCACACTGACCACCCTAAAGCATGGCTAAACTGGGCATCCCAAACTGACCACCCTAAAGCATGGCTAAACTGGGCATCCCAAACTGACTACCCACCCTAAAGCATGTCTAAACTGGGCATCCCAAACTGACCACCCACCCTAAAGCATGCCTAAACTGGGCATCCCAAACTGACCACCCACCCTAAAGCATGGCTAAGCTGGGCATTCCAAACTGACCACCCTAAAGCATGCCTAAATTGGGCATCCCACACTGACCACCCACCATAAAGCATGCCTAAACTGGGCATCCCACACTGACCACCCACCCTAAAGCAGGCCTAAACTGGGCATCCCAAACTGACCACCCACCCTAAAGCATGGCTAAACTGGGCATCCCACACTGACCACCCACCCTAAAGCATGCCTAAACTGGGCATCCCAAACTGACTACCCACCCTAAAGCAGGCCTAAACTGGGCATCCCAAACTGACCACCCACCCTAAAGCATGTCTAAACTGGGCATCCCAAACTGACCACCCTAAAGCATGCCTAAACTGGGCATCCCAAACTGACCACCCACCCTAAAGCATGTCTAAACTGGGCATCCCACACTGACCACCCTAAAGCATGGCTAAACTGGGCATCCCAAACTGACTACCCTAAAGCATGGCTAAACTGGGCATCCCAAACTGACTACCCACCCTAAAGCATGTCTAAACTGGGCATCCCAAACTGACCACCCACCCTAAAGCATGCCTAAACTGGGCATCCCAAACTGACCACCCACCCTAAAGCATGGCTAAACTGGGCATCCCACACTGACCACCCACCCTAAAGCATGCCTAAACTGGGCATCCCAAACTGACCACCCACCCTAAAGCATGGCTAAGCTGGGCATTCCAAACTGACCACCCTAAAGCATGCCTAAATTGGGCATCCCACACTGACCACCCACCATAAAGCATGCCTAAACTGGGCATCCCACACTGACCACCCACCCTAAAGCAGGCCTAAACTGGGCATCCCAAACTGACCACCCACCCTAAAGCATGGCTAAACTGGGCATCCCACACTGACCACCCACCCTAAAGCATGCCTAAACTGGGCATCCCAAACTGACTACCCACCCTAAAGCAGGCCTAAACTGGGCATCCCAAACTGACCACCCACCCTAAAGCATGTCTAAACTGGGCATCCCAAACTGACCACCCTAAAGCATGCCTAAACTGGGCATCCCAAACTGACCACCCACCCTAAAGCATGTCTAAACTGGGCATCCCACACTGACCACCCTAAAGCATGGCTAAACTGGGCATCCCAAACTGACCACCCTAAAGCATGGCTAAACTGGGCATCCCAAACTGACTACCCACCCTAAAGCATGTCTAAACTGGGCATCCCAAACTGACCACCCACCCTAAAGCATGCCTAAACTGGGCATCCCAAACTGACCACCCACCCTAAAGCATGGCTAAACTGGGCATCCCACACTGACCACCCACCCTAAAGCATGCCTAAACTGGGCATCCCAAACTGACTACCCACCCTAAAGCAGGCCTAAACTGGGCATCCCAAACTGACCACCCACCCTAAAGCATGTCTAAACTGGGCATCCCAAACTGACCACCCTAAAGCATGCCTAAACTGGGCATCCCAAACTGACCACCCACCCTAAAGCATGGCTAAACTGGGCATCCCAAACTGACTACCCACCCTAAAGCATGGCTAAACTGGGCATCCCAAACTGACCACCCACCCTAAAGCATGTCTAAACTGGGCATCCCAAACTGACCACCCACCCTAAAGCATGCCTAAACTGGGCATCCCAAACTGACCACCCACCCTAAAGCATGCCTAAACCGGGCATCCCAAACTGACCACCCACCCTAAAGCATGGCTAAACTGGGCATCCCACACTGACCACCCACCCTAAAGCATGGCTAAACTGGGCATCCCACACTGACCACCCTAAAGCATGGCTAAACTGGGCATCCCACACTGACCACCCTAAAGCATGGCTAAACTGGGCATCCCAAACTGACTACCCACCCTAAAGCATGTCTAAACTGGGCATCCCAAACTGACCACCCACCCTAAAGCATGGCTAAACTGGGCATCCCAAACTGACCACCCACCCTAAAGCATGCCTAAACCGGGCATTCCAAACTGACCACCCTAAAGCATGCCTAAACTGGGCATCCCAAACTGACCACCCACCCTAAAGCATGCCTAAACTGGGCATCCCAAACTGACCACCCACCCTAAAGCATGGCTAAGCTGGGCATTCCAAACTGACCACCCACCCTAAAGCATGGCTAAACTGGGCATCCCACACTGACCACCCACCCTAAAGCATGCCTAAACTGGGCATCCCAAACTGACTACCCACCCTAAAGCAGGCCTAAACTGGGCATCCCAAACTGACCACCCACCCTAAAGCATGGCTAAACTGGGCATCCCACACTGACCACCCACCCTAAAGCATGCCTAAACTGGGCATCCCAAACTGACTACCCACCCTAAAGCAGGCCTAAACTGGGCATCCCAAACTGACCACCCACCCTAAAGCATGTCTAAACTGGGCATCCCAAACTGACCACCCTAAAGCATGCCTAAACTGGGCATCCCAAACTGACCACCCACCCTAAAGCATGTCTAAACTGGGCATCCCACACTGACCACCCTAAAGCATGGCTAAACTGGGCATCCCAAACTGACCACCCTAAAGCATGGCTAAACTGGGCATCCCAAACTGACTACCCACCCTAAAGCATGTCTAAACTGGGCATCCCAAACTGACCACCCACCCTAAAGCATGCCTAAACTGGGCATCCCAAACTGACCACCCACCCTAAAGCATGTCTAAACTGGGCATCCCAAACTGACCACCCACCCTAAAGCATGCCTAAACTGACCACCCACCCTAAAGCATGCCTAAACCGGGCATCCCAAACTGACCACCCTAAAGCATGCCTAAACCGGGCATTCCAAACTGACCACCCTAAAGCATGGCTAAGCTGGGCATTCCAAACTGACAACCCACCCTAAAGCATGCCTAAACCGGGCATTCCAAACTGACCACCCTAAAGCATGGCTAAGCTGGGCATTCCAAACTGACAACCCACCCTAAAGCATGCCTAAACTGGGCATCCCAAACTGACAACCCACCCTAAAGCATGCCTAAACTGGGCATCCCAAACTGACCACCCACCCTAAAGCATGCCTAAACTGGGCATCCCACACTGACCACCCACCCTAAAGCATGGCTAAACTGGGCATCCCACACTGACCACCCTAAAGCATGGCTAAACTGGGCATCCCACACTGACCACCCTAAAGCATGGCTAAACTGGGCATCCCAAACTGACTACCCACCCTAAAGCATGTCTAAACTGGGCATCCCAAACTGACCACCCACCCTAAAGCATGGCTAAACTGGGCATCCCAAACTGACCACCCACCCTAAAGCATGCCTAAACTGGGCATCCCAAACTGACCACCCTAAAGCATGGCTAAGCTGGGCATTCCAAACTGACCACCCACCCTAAAGCATGCCTAAACTGGGCATCCCAAACTGACCACCCACCCTAAAGCATGCCTAAACTGGGCATCCCAAACTGACCACCCACCCTAAAGCATGCCTAAACTGGGCATCCCAAACTGACCACCCACCCTAAAGCATGGCTAAACTGGGCATCCCACACTGACCACCCTAAAGCATGGCTAAACTGGGCATCCCAAACTGACTACCCACCCTAAAGCATGTCTAAACTGGGCATCCCAAACTGACTACCCACCCTAAAGCATGTCTAAACTGGGCATCCCAAACTGACCACCCACCCTAAAGCATGGCTAAACTGGGCATCCCAAACTGACCACCCACCCTAAAGCATGCCTAAACCGGGCATTCCAAACTGACCACCCTAAAGCATGCCTAAACTGGGCATCCCAAACTGACCACCCACCCTAAAGCATGCCTAAACTGGGCATCCCAAACTGACCACCCACCCTAAAGCATGGCTAAGCTGGGCATTCCAAACTGACCACCCACCCTAAAGCATGGCTAAACTGGGCATCCCAAACTGACCACCCACCCTAAAGCATGGCTAAACTGGGCATCCCACACTGACCACCCACCCTAAAGCATGCCTAAACTGGGCATCCCAAACTGACCACCCACCCTAAAGCATGCCTAAACTGGGCATCCCAAACTGACCACCCACCCTAAAGCATGCCTAAACTGGGCATCCCAAACTGACCACCCACCCTAAAGCATGCCTAAACTGGGCATCCCAAACTGACCACCCACCCTAAAGCATGGCTAAACTGGGCATCCCACACTGACCACCCACCCTAAAGCATGGCTAAACTGGGCATCCCACACTGACCACCCTAAAGCATGGCTAAACTGGGCATCCCACACTGACCACCCACCCTAAAGCATGCCTAAACTGGGCATCCCAAACTGACCACCCACCCTAAAGCATGGCTAAACTGGGCATCCCACACTGACCACCCACCCTAAAGCATGCCTAAACTGGGCATCCCAAACTGACTACCCACCCTAAAGCAGGCCTAAACTGGGCATCCCAAACTGACCACCCACCCTAAAGCATGTCTAAACTGGGCATCCCAAACTGACCACCCTAAAGCATGCCTAAACTGGGCATCCCAAACTGACCACCCACCCTAAAGCATGTCTAAACTGGGCATCCCAAACTGACCACCCTAAAGCATGCCTAAACTGGGCATCCCAAACTGACCACCCACCCTAAAGCATGTCTAAACTGGGCATCCCACACTGACCACCCTAAAGCATGGCTAAACTGGGCATCCCAAACTGACCACCCTAAAGCATGGCTAAACTGGGCATCCCAAACTGACTACCCACCCTAAAGCATGTCTAAACTGGGCATCCCAAACTGACCACCCACCCTAAAGCATGCCTAAACTGGGCATCCCAAACTGACCACCCACCCTAAAGCATGGCTAAACTGGGCATCCCACACTGACCACCCACCCTAAAGCATGCCTAAACTGGGCATCCCAAACTGACTACCCACCCTAAAGCAGGCCTAAACTGGGCATCCCAAACTGACCACCCACCCTAAAGCATGCCTAAACTGGGCATCCCAAACTGACCACCCACCCTAAAGCATGGCTAAGCTGGGCATTCCAAACTGACCACCCTAAAGCATGCCTAAATTGGGCATCCCACACTGACCACCCACCATAAAGCATGCCTAAACTGGGCATCCCACACTGACCACCCACCCTAAAGCAGGCCTAAACTGGGCATCCCAAACTGACCACCCACCCTAAAGCATGGCTAAACTGGGCATCCCAAACTGACCACCCACCCTAAAGCATGCCTAAACTGGGCATCCCAAACTGACCACCCACCCTAAAGCATGGCTAAGCTGGGCATTCCAAACTGACCACCCTAAAGCATGCCTAAATTGGGCATCCCACACTGACCACCCACCATAAAGCATGCCTAAACTGGGCATCCCACACTGACCACCCACCCTAAAGCATGCCTAAACTGGGCATCCCAAACTGACCACCCACCCTAAAGCATGGCTAAACTGGGCATCCCACACTGACCACCCACCCTAAAGCATGCCTAAACTGGGCATCCCAAACTGACTACCCACCCTAAAGCATGTCTAAACTGGGCATCCCAAACTGACCACCCACCCTAAAGCATGGCTAAACTGGGCATCCCAAACTGACCACCCACCCTAAAGCATGCCTAAACCGGGCATTCCAAACTGACCACCCTAAAGCATGCCTAAACTGGGCATCCCAAACTGACCACCCACCCTAAAGCATGCCTAAACTGGGCATCCCAAACTGACCACCCACCCTAAAGCATGGCTAAGCTGGGCATTCCAAACTGACCACCCACCCTAAAGCATGGCTAAACTGGGCATCCCACACTGACCACCCACCCTAAAGCATGCCTAAACTGGGCATCCCAAACTGACTACCCACCCTAAAGCAGGCCTAAACTGGGCATCCCAAACTGACCACCCACCCTAAAGCATGGCTAAACTGGGCATCCCACACTGACCACCCACCCTAAAGCATGCCTAAACTGGGCATCCCAAACTGACTACCCACCCTAAAGCAGGCCTAAACTGGGCATCCCAAACTGACCACCCACCCTAAAGCATGTCTAAACTGGGCATCCCAAACTGACCACCCTAAAGCATGCCTAAACTGGGCATCCCAAACTGACCACCCACCCTAAAGCATGTCTAAACTGGGCATCCCACACTGACCACCCTAAAGCATGGCTAAACTGGGCATCCCAAACTGACCACCCTAAAGCATGGCTAAACTGGGCATCCCAAACTGACTACCCACCCTAAAGCATGTCTAAACTGGGCATCCCAAACTGACCACCCACCCTAAAGCATGCCTAAACTGGGCATCCCAAACTGACCACCCACCCTAAAGCATGTCTAAACTGGGCATCCCAAACTGACCACCCACCCTAAAGCATGCCTAAACTGACCACCCACCCTAAAGCATGCCTAAACCGGGCATCCCAAACTGACCACCCTAAAGCATGCCTAAACCGGGCATTCCAAACTGACCACCCTAAAGCATGGCTAAGCTGGGCATTCCAAACTGACAACCCACCCTAAAGCATGCCTAAACCGGGCATTCCAAACTGACCACCCTAAAGCATGGCTAAGCTGGGCATTCCAAACTGACAACCCACCCTAAAGCATGCCTAAACTGGGCATCCCAAACTGACAACCCACCCTAAAGCATGCCTAAACTGGGCATCCCAAACTGACCACCCACCCTAAAGCATGCCTAAACTGGGCATCCCACACTGACCACCCACCCTAAAGCATGGCTAAACTGGGCATCCCACACTGACCACCCTAAAGCATGGCTAAACTGGGCATCCCACACTGACCACCCTAAAGCATGGCTAAACTGGGCATCCCAAACTGACTACCCACCCTAAAGCATGTCTAAACTGGGCATCCCAAACTGACCACCCACCCTAAAGCATGGCTAAACTGGGCATCCCAAACTGACCACCCACCCTAAAGCATGCCTAAACTGGGCATCCCAAACTGACCACCCTAAAGCATGGCTAAGCTGGGCATTCCAAACTGACCACCCACCCTAAAGCATGCCTAAACTGGGCATCCCAAACTGACCACCCACCCTAAAGCATGCCTAAACTGGGCATCCCAAACTGACCACCCACCCTAAAGCATGCCTAAACTGGGCATCCCAAACTGACCACCCACCCTAAAGCATGGCTAAACTGGGCATCCCACACTGACCACCCTAAAGCATGGCTAAACTGGGCATCCCAAACTGACTACCCACCCTAAAGCATGTCTAAACTGGGCATCCCAAACTGACTACCCACCCTAAAGCATGTCTAAACTGGGCATCCCAAACTGACCACCCACCCTAAAGCATGGCTAAACTGGGCATCCCAAACTGACCACCCACCCTAAAGCATGCCTAAACCGGGCATTCCAAACTGACCACCCTAAAGCATGCCTAAACTGGGCATCCCAAACTGACCACCCACCCTAAAGCATGCCTAAACTGGGCATCCCAAACTGACCACCCACCCTAAAGCATGGCTAAGCTGGGCATTCCAAACTGACCACCCACCCTAAAGCATGGCTAAACTGGGCATCCCAAACTGACCACCCACCCTAAAGCATGGCTAAACTGGGCATCCCACACTGACCACCCACCCTAAAGCATGCCTAAACTGGGCATCCCAAACTGACCACCCACCCTAAAGCATGCCTAAACTGGGCATCCCAAACTGACCACCCACCCTAAAGCATGCCTAAACTGGGCATCCCAAACTGACCACCCACCCTAAAGCATGCCTAAACTGGGCATCCCAAACTGACCACCCACCCTAAAGCATGGCTAAACTGGGCATCCCACACTGACCACCCACCCTAAAGCATGGCTAAACTGGGCATCCCACACTGACCACCCTAAAGCATGGCTAAACTGGGCATCCCACACTGACCACCCACCCTAAAGCATGCCTAAACTGGGCATCCCAAACTGACCACCCACCCTAAAGCATGTCTAAACTGGGCATCCCACACTGACCACCCTAAAGCATGGCTAAACTGGGCATCCCAAACTGACCACCCTAAAGCATGGCTAAACTGGGCATCCCAAACTGACTACCCACCCTAAAGCATGTCTAAACTGGGCATCCCAAACTGACCACCCACCCTAAAGCATGCCTAAACTGGGCATCCCAAACTGACCACCCACCCTAAAGCATGGCTAAACTGGGCATCCCACACTGACCACCCACCCTAAAGCATGCCTAAACTGGGCATCCCAAACTGACTACCCACCCTAAAGCAGGCCTAAACTGGGCATCCCAAACTGACCACCCACCCTAAAGCATGCCTAAACTGGGCATCCCAAACTGACCACCCACCCTAAAGCATGGCTAAGCTGGGCATTCCAAACTGACCACCCTAAAGCATGCCTAAATTGGGCATCCCACACTGACCACCCACCATAAAGCATGCCTAAACTGGGCATCCCACACTGACCACCCACCCTAAAGCAGGCCTAAACTGGGCATCCCAAACTGACCACCCACCCTAAAGCATGGCTAAACTGGGCATCCCAAACTGACCACCCACCCTAAAGCATGCCTAAACTGGGCATCCCAAACTGACCACCCACCCTAAAGCATGGCTAAGCTGGGCATTCCAAACTGACCACCCTAAAGCATGCCTAAATTGGGCATCCCACACTGACCACCCACCATAAAGCATGCCTAAACTGGGCATCCCACACTGACCACCCACCCTAAAGCATGCCTAAACTGGGCATCCCAAACTGACCACCCACCCTAAAGCATGGCTAAACTGGGCATCCCACACTGACCACCCACCCTAAAGCATGCCTAAACTGGGCATCCCAAACTGACTACCCACCCTAAAGCAGGCCTAAACTGGGCATCCCAAACTGACCACCCACCCTAAAGCATGTCTAAACTGGGCATCCCAAACTGACCACCCTAAAGCATGCCTAAACTGGGCATCCCAAACTGACCACCCACCCTAAAGCATGTCTAAACTGGGCATCCCACACTGACCACCCTAAAGCATGGCTAAACTGGGCATCCCAAACTGACCACCCTAAAGCATGGCTAAACTGGGCATCCCAAACTGACTACCCACCCTAAAGCATGTCTAAACTGGGCATCCCAAACTGACCACCCACCCTAAAGCATGCCTAAACTGGGCATCCCAAACTGACCACCCACCCTAAAGCATGGCTAAACTGGGCATCCCACACTGACCACCCACCCTAAAGCATGCCTAAACTGGGCATCCCAAACTGACCACCCACCCTAAAGCATGGCTAAGCTGGGCATTCCAAACTGACCACCCTAAAGCATGCCTAAATTGGGCATCCCACACTGACCACCCACCATAAAGCATGCCTAAACTGGGCATCCCACACTGACCACCCACCCTAAAGCAGGCCTAAACTGGGCATCCCAAACTGACCACCCACCCTAAAGCATGGCTAAACTGGGCATCCCACACTGACCACCCACCCTAAAGCATGCCTAAACTGGGCATCCCAAACTGACTACCCACCCTAAAGCAGGCCTAAACTGGGCATCCCAAACTGACCACCCACCCTAAAGCATGTCTAAACTGGGCATCCCAAACTGACCACCCTAAAGCATGCCTAAACTGGGCATCCCAAACTGACCACCCACCCTAAAGCATGTCTAAACTGGGCATCCCACACTGACCACCCTAAAGCATGGCTAAACTGGGCATCCCAAACTGACCACCCTAAAGCATGGCTAAACTGGGCATCCCAAACTGACTACCCACCCTAAAGCATGTCTAAACTGGGCATCCCAAACTGACCACCCACCCTAAAGCATGCCTAAACTGGGCATCCCAAACTGACCACCCACCCTAAAGCATGGCTAAACTGGGCATCCCACACTGACCACCCACCCTAAAGCATGCCTAAACTGGGCATCCCAAACTGACTACCCACCCTAAAGCAGGCCTAAACTGGGCATCCCAAACTGACCACCCACCCTAAAGCATGTCTAAACTGGGCATCCCAAACTGACCACCCTAAAGCATGCCTAAACTGGGCATCCCAAACTGACCACCCACCCTAAAGCATGGCTAAACTGGGCATCCCAAACTGACTACCCACCCTAAAGCATGGCTAAACTGGGCATCCCAAACTGACCACCCACCCTAAAGCATGTCTAAACTGGGCATCCCAAACTGACCACCCACCCTAAAGCATGCCTAAACTGGGCATCCCAAACTGACCACCCACCCTAAAGCATGCCTAAACCGGGCATCCCAAACTGACCACCCACCCTAAAGCATGGCTAAACTGGGCATCCCACACTGACCACCCACCCTAAAGCATGGCTAAACTGGGCATCCCACACTGACCACCCTAAAGCATGGCTAAACTGGGCATCCCACACTGACCACCCTAAAGCATGGCTAAACTGGGCATCCCAAACTGACTACCCACCCTAAAGCATGTCTAAACTGGGCATCCCAAACTGACCACCCACCCTAAAGCATGGCTAAACTGGGCATCCCAAACTGACCACCCACCCTAAAGCATGCCTAAACCGGGCATTCCAAACTGACCACCCTAAAGCATGCCTAAACTGGGCATCCCAAACTGACCACCCACCCTAAAGCATGCCTAAACTGGGCATCCCAAACTGACCACCCACCCTAAAGCATGGCTAAGCTGGGCATTCCAAACTGACCACCCACCCTAAAGCATGGCTAAACTGGGCATCCCACACTGACCACCCACCCTAAAGCATGCCTAAACTGGGCATCCCAAACTGACTACCCACCCTAAAGCAGGCCTAAACTGGGCATCCCAAACTGACCACCCACCCTAAAGCATGGCTAAACTGGGCATCCCACACTGACCACCCACCCTAAAGCATGCCTAAACTGGGCATCCCAAACTGACTACCCACCCTAAAGCAGGCCTAAACTGGGCATCCCAAACTGACCACCCACCCTAAAGCATGTCTAAACTGGGCATCCCAAACTGACCACCCTAAAGCATGCCTAAACTGGGCATCCCAAACTGACCACCCACCCTAAAGCATGTCTAAACTGGGCATCCCACACTGACCACCCTAAAGCATGGCTAAACTGGGCATCCCAAACTGACCACCCTAAAGCATGGCTAAACTGGGCATCCCAAACTGACTACCCACCCTAAAGCATGTCTAAACTGGGCATCCCAAACTGACCACCCACCCTAAAGCATGCCTAAACTGGGCATCCCAAACTGACCACCCACCCTAAAGCATGTCTAAACTGGGCATCCCAAACTGACCACCCACCCTAAAGCATGCCTAAACTGACCACCCACCCTAAAGCATGCCTAAACCGGGCATCCCAAACTGACCACCCTAAAGCATGCCTAAACCGGGCATTCCAAACTGACCACCCTAAAGCATGGCTAAGCTGGGCATTCCAAACTGACAACCCACCCTAAAGCATGCCTAAACCGGGCATTCCAAACTGACCACCCTAAAGCATGGCTAAGCTGGGCATTCCAAACTGACAACCCACCCTAAAGCATGCCTAAACTGGGCATCCCAAACTGACAACCCACCCTAAAGCATGCCTAAACTGGGCATCCCAAACTGACCACCCACCCTAAAGCATGCCTAAACTGGGCATCCCAAACTGACCACCCACCCTAAAGCATGCCTAAACTGGGCATCCCAAACTGACCACCCACCCTAAAGCATGGCTAAGCTGGGCATTCCAAACTGACCACCCTAAAGCATGCCTAAATTGGGCATCCCACACTGACCACCCACCATAAAGCATGCCTAAACTGGGCATCCCACACTGACCACCCACCATAAAGCATGACTAAACTGGGCATCCCAAACTGACCACCCACCCTAAAGCATGCCTAAACTGGGCATCCCAAACTGACCACCCACCCTAAAGCATGCCTAAACTGGGCATCCCACACTGACCACCCACCCTAAAGCATGGCTAAACTGGGCATCCCACACTGACCACCCTAAAGCATGGCTAAACTGGGCATCCCACACTGACCACCCTAAAGCATGGCTAAACTGGGCATCCCAAACTGACTACCCACCCTAAAGCATGTCTAAACTGGGCATCCCAAACTGACCACCCACCCTAAAGCATGGCTAAACTGGGCATCCCAAACTGACCACCCACCCTAAAGCATGCCTAAACTGGGCATCCCAAACTGACCACCCTAAAGCATGGCTAAGCTGGGCATTCCAAACTGACCACCCACCCTAAAGCATGCCTAAACTGGGCATCCCAAACTGACCACCCACCCTAAAGCATGCCTAAACTGGGCATCCCAAACTGACCACCCACCCTAAAGCATGCCTAAACTGGGCATCCCAAACTGACCACCCACCCTAAAGCATGCCTAAACTGGGCATCCCAAACTGACCACCCACCCTAAAGCATGCCTAAACTGGGCATCCCAAACTGACCACCCACCCTAAAGCATGCCTAAACTGGGCATCCCAAACTGACCACCCACCCTAAAGCATGCCTAAACTGGGCATCCCAAACTGACCACCCACCCTAAAGCATGCCTAAACTGGGCATCCCAAACTGACCACCCACCCTAAAGCATGGCTAAACTGGGCATCCCACACTGACCACCCACCCTAAAGCATGGCTAAACTGGGCATCCCACACTGACCACCCTAAAGCATGGCTAAACTGGGCATCCCACACTGACCACCCTAAAGCATGGCTAAACTGGGCATCCCAAACTGACTACCCACCCTAAAGCATGTCTAAACTGGGCATCCCAAACTGACCACCCACCCTAAAGCATGGCTAAACTGGGCATCCCAAACTGACCACCCACCCTAAAGCATGCCTAAACTGGGCATCCCAAACTGACCACCCTAAAGCATGGCTAAGCTGGGCATCCCAAACTGACTACCCACCCTAAAGCATGTCTAAACTGGGCATCCCAAACTGACCACCCACCCTAAAGCATGCCTAAACTGGGCATCCCAAACTGACCACCCACCCTAAAGCATGTCTAAACTGGGCATCCCAAACTGACCACCCACCCTAAAGCATGCCTAAACTGACCACCCACCCTAAAGCATGCCTAAACCGGGCATCCCAAACTGACCACCCTAAAGCATGCCTAAACCGGGCATTCCAAACTGACCACCCTAAAGCATGGCTAAGCTGGGCATTCCAAACTGACAACCCACCCTAAAGCATGCCTAAACCGGGCATTCCAAACTGACCACCCTAAAGCATGGCTAAGCTGGGCATTCCAAACTGACAACCCACCCTAAAGCATGCCTAAACTGGGCATCCCAAACTGACAACCCACCCTAAAGCATGCCTAAACTGGGCATCCCAAACTGACCACCCACCCTAAAGCATGGCTAAGCTGGGCATTCCAAACTGACCACCCTAAAGCATGACTAAATTGGGCATCCCACACTGACCACCCACCATAAAGCATGCCTAAACTGGGCATCCCACACTGACCACCCACCATAAAGCATGACTAAACTGGGCATCCCAAACTGACCACCCACCCTAAAGCATGCCTAAACTGGGCATCCCAAACTGACCACCCACCCTAAAGCATGCCTAAACTGGGCATCCCACACTGACCACCCACCCTAAAGCATGGCTAAACTGGGCATCCCACACTGACCACCCTAAAGCATGGCTAAACTGGGCATCCCACACTGACCACCCTAAAGCATGGCTAAACTGGGCATCCCAAGCTGACTACCCACCCTAAAGCATGTCTAAACTGGGCATCCCAAACTGACCACCCACCCTAAAGCATGGCTAAACTGGGCATCCCAAACTGACCACCCACCCTAAAGCATGCCTAAACTGGGCATCCCAAACTGACCACCCACCCTAAAGCATGTCTAAACTGGGCATCCCAAACTGACCACCCACCCTAAAGCATGCCTAAACTGGGCATCCCACACTGACCACCCACCCTAAAGCATGGCTAAACTGGGCATCCCACACTGACCACCCTAAAGCATGGCTAAACTGGGCATCCCACACTGACCACCCTAAAGCATGGCTAAACTGGGCATCCCACACTGACCACCCTAAAGCATGGCTAAACTGGGCATCCCAAACTGACTACCCACCCTAAAGCATGGCTAAACTGGGCATCCCACACTGACCACCCACCCTAAAGCATGGCTAAACTGGGCATCCCACACTGACCACCCTAAAGCATGGCTAAACTGGGCATCCCACACTGACCACCCTAAAGCATGGCTAAACTGGGCATCCCAAACTGACTACCCACCCTAAAGCATGTCTAAACTGGGCATCCCAAACTGACCACCCACCCTAAAGCATGGCTAAACTGGGCATCCCAAACTGACCACCCACCCTAAAGCATGCCTAAACTGGGCATCCCAAACTGACCACCCTAAAGCATGGCTAAGCTGGGCATTCCAAACTGACCACCCACCCTAAAGCATGCCTAAACTGGGCATCCCAAACTGACCACCCACCCTAAAGCATGCCTAAACTGGGCATCCCAAACTGACCACCCACCCTAAAGCATGCCTAAACTGGGCATCCCAAACTGACCACCCACCCTAAAGCATGCCTAAACTGGGCATCCCAAACTGACCACCCACCCTAAAGCATGCCTAAACTGGGCATCCCAAACTGACCACCCACCCTAAAGCATGCCTAAACTGGGCATCCCAAACTGACCACCCACCCTAAAGCATGCCTAAACTGGGCATCCCAAACTGACCACCCACCCTAAAGCATGGCTAAACTGGGCATCCCACACTGACCACCCACCCTAAAGCATGCCTAAACTGGGCATCCCAAACTGACTACCCACCCTAAAGCAGGCCTAAACTGGGCATCCCAAACTGACCACCCACCCTAAAGCATGCCTAAACTGGGCATCCCAAACTGACCACCCACCCTAAAGCATGCCTAAACTGGGCATCCCAAACTGACCACCCACCCTAAAGCATGGCTAAGCTGGGCATTCCAAACTGACCACCCTAAAGCATGCCTAAATTGGGCATCCCACACTGACCACCCACCATAAAGCATGCCTAAACTGGGCATCCCACACTGACCACCCACCCTAAAGCATGCCTAAACTGGGCATCCCAAACTGACCACCCACCCTAAAGCATGGCTAAACTGGGCATCCCACACTGACCACCCACCCTAAAGCATGCCTAAACTGGGCATCCCAAACTGACTACCCACCCTAAAGCAGGCCTAAACTGGGCATCCCAAACTGACCACCCACCCTAAAGCATGTCTAAACTTAGCATCCCAAACTGACCACCCTAAAGCATGCCTAAACTGGGCATCCCAAACTGACCACCCACCCTAAAGCATGTCTAAACTGGGCATCCCACACTGACCACCCTAAAGCATGGCTAAACTGGGCATCCCAAACTGACCACCCTAAAGCATGGCTAAACTGGGCATCCCAAACTGACTACCCACCCTAAAGCATGTCTAAACTGGGCATCCCAAACTGACCACCCTAAAGCATGTCTAAACTGGGCATCCCAAACTGACTACCCACCCTAAAGCATGGCTAAACTGGGCATCCCAAACTGACCACCCTAAAGCATGTCTAAACTGGGCATCCCAAACTGACCACCCACCCTAAAGCATGCCTAAACTGGGCATCCCAAACTGACCACCCACCCTAAAGCATGTCTAAACTGGGCATCCCAAACTGACCACCCACCCTAAAGCATGCCTAAACTGACCACCCACCCTAAAGCATGCCTAAACCGGGCATCCCAAACTGACCACCCTAAAGCATGCCTAAACCGGGCATTCCAAACTGACCACCCTAAAGCATGGCTAAGCTGGGCATTCCAAACTGACAACCCACCCTAAAGCATGCCTAAACCGGGCATTCCAAACTGACCACCCTAAAGCATGGCTAAGCTGGGCATCCCAAACTGACCACCCACCCTAAAGCATGCCTAAACTGGGCATCCCAAACTGACCACCCTAAAGCATGGCTAAGCTGGGCATTCCAAACTGACCACCCACCCTAAAGCATGCCTAAACTGGGCATCCCAAACTGACCACCCACCCTAAAGCATGCCTAAACTGGGCATCCCAAACTGACCACCCACCCTAAAGCATGCCTAAACTGGGCATCCCAAACTGACCACCCACCCTAAAGCATGCCTAAACTGGGCATCCCAAACTGACCACCCACCCTAAAGCATGCCTAAACTGGGCATCCCAAACTGACCACCCACCCTAAAGCATGGCTAAACTGGGCATCCCACACTGACCACCCACCCTAAAGCATGCCTAAACTGGGCATCCCAAACTGACTACCCACCCTAAAGCAGGCCTAAACTGGGCATCCCAAACTGACCACCCACCCTAAAGCATGCCTAAACTGGGCATCCCAAACTGACCACCCACCCTAAAGCATGCCTAAACTGGGCATCCCAAACTGACCACCCACCCTAAAGCATGGCTAAGCTGGGCATTCCAAACTGACCACCCTAAAGCATGCCTAAATTGGGCATCCCACACTGACCACCCACCATAAAGCATGCCTAAACTGGGCATCCCACACTGACCACCCACCCTAAAGCATGCCTAAACTGGGCATCCCAAACTGACCACCCACCCTAAAGCATGGCTAAACTGGGCATCCCACACTGACCACCCACCCTAAAGCATGCCTAAACTGGGCATCCCAAACTGACTACCCACCCTAAAGCAGGCCTAAACTGGGCATCCCAAACTGACCACCCACCCTAAAGCATGTCTAAACTTAGCATCCCAAACTGACCACCCTAAAGCATGCCTAAACTGGGCATCCCAAACTGACCACCCACCCTAAAGCATGTCTAAACTGGGCATCCCACACTGACCACCCTAAAGCATGGCTAAACTGGGCATCCCAAACTGACCACCCTAAAGCATGGCTAAACTGGGCATCCCAAACTGACTACCCACCCTAAAGCATGTCTAAACTGGGCATCCCAAACTGACCACCCTAAAGCATGTCTAAACTGGGCATCCCAAACTGACTACCCACCCTAAAGCATGGCTAAACTGGGCATCCCAAACTGACCACCCTAAAGCATGTCTAAACTGGGCATCCCAAACTGACCACCCACCCTAAAGCATGCCTAAACTGGGCATCCCAAACTGACCACCCACCCTAAAGCATGTCTAAACTGGGCATCCCAAACTGACCACCCACCCTAAAGCATGCCTAAACTGACCACCCACCCTAAAGCATGCCTAAACCGGGCATCCCAAACTGACCACCCTAAAGCATGCCTAAACCGGGCATTCCAAACTGACCACCCTAAAGCATGGCTAAGCTGGGCATTCCAAACTGACAACCCACCCTAAAGCATGCCTAAACCGGGCATTCCAAACTGACCACCCTAAAGCATGGCTAAGCTGGGCATCCCAAACTGACCACCCACCCTAAAGCATGCCTAAACTGGGCATCCCAAACTGACCACCCACCCTAAAGCATGCCTAAACCGGGCATTCCAAACTGACCACCCTAAAGCATGCCTAAACTGGGCATCCCAAACTGACCACCCACCCTAAAGCATGCCTAAACTGGGCATCCCAAACTGACCACCCACCCTAAAGCATGGCTAAGCTGGGCATTCCAAACTGACCACCCTAAAGCATGCCTAAATTGGGCATCCCACACTGACCACCCACCATAAAGCATGCCTAAACTGGGCATCCCAAACTGACCACCCACCCTAAAGCATGCCTAAACTGGGCATCCCAAACTGACCACCCACCCTAAAGCATGCCTAAACTGGGCATCCCAAACTGACCACCCACCCTAAAGCATGGCTAAACTGGGCATCCCACACTGACCACCCACCCTAAAGCATGCCTAAACTGGGCATCCCAAACTGACTACCCACCCTAAAGCAGGCCTAAACTGGGCATCCCAAACTGACCACCCACCCTAAAGCATGCCTAAACTGGGCATCCCAAACTGACCACCCACCCTAAAGCATGCCTAAACTGGGCATCCCAAACTGACCACCCACCCTAAAGCATGCCTAAACTGGGCATCCCAAACTGACCACCCACCCTAAAGCATGCCTAAACTGGGCATCCCAAACTGACCACCCACCCTAAAGCATGCCTAAACTGGGCATCCCAAACTGACCACCCACCCTAAAGCATGGCTAAACTGGGCATCCCACACTGACCACCCACCCTAAAGCATGCCTAAACTGGGCATCCCAAACTGACTACCCACCCTAAAGCAGGCCTAAACTGGGCATCCCAAACTGACCACCCACCCTAAAGCATGTCTAAACTGGGCATCCCAAACTGACCACCCTAAAGCATGCCTAAACTGGGCATCCCAAACTGACCACCCACCCTAAAGCATGTCTAAACTGGGCATCCCAAACTGACCACCCTAAAGCATGGCTAAACTGGGCATCCCAAACTGACCACCCACCCTAAAGCATGGCTAAACTGGGCATCCCAAACTGACTACCCACCCTAAAGCATGGCTAAACTGGGCATCCCAAACTGACCACCCACCCTAAAGCATGTCTAAACTGGGCATCCCAAACTGACCACCCACCCTAAAGCATGCCTAAACTGGGCATCCCAAACTGACCACCCACCCTAAAGCATGCCTAAACTGGGCATCCCAAACTGACCACCCACCCTAAAGCATGGCTAAACTGGGCATCCCACACTGACCACCCACCCTAAAGCATGGCTAAACTGGGCACCCCAAACTGACCACCCACCCTAAAGCATGGCTAAGCTGGGCATTCCAAACTGACCACCCTAAAGCATGCCTAAATTGGGCATCCCACACTGACCACCCACCATAAAGCATGCCTAAACTGGGCATCCCACACTGACCACCCACCATAAAGCATGACTAAACTGGGCATCCCAAACTGACCACCCACCCTAAAGCATGCCTAAACTGGGCATCCCAAACTGACCACCCACCCTAAAGCATGCCTAAACTGGGCACCCCAAACTGACCACCCACCCTAAAGCATGGCTAAGCTGGGCATTCCAAACTGACCACCCTAAAGCATGGCTAAGCTGGGCATTCCAAACTGACAACCCACCCTAAAGCATGCCTAAACTGGGCACCCCAAACTGACCACCCACCCTAAAGCATGGCTAAGCTGGGCATTCCAAACTGACCACCCTAAAGCATGCCTAAACTGGGCATCCCAAACTGACCACCCTAAAGCATGGCTAAACTGGGCATCCCAAACTGACTACCCACCCTAAAGCAGGCCTAAACTGGGCATCCCAAACTGACCACCCACCCTAAAGCATGCCTAAACTGGGCACCCCAAACTGACAACCCACCCTAAAGCATGCCTAAACTGGGCACCCCAAACTGACCACCCACCCTAAAGCATGCCTAAACCGGGCATCCCAAACTGACCACCCTAAAGCATGCCTAAACCGGGCATTCCAAACTGACCACCCTAAAGCATGGCTAAGCTGGGCATTCCAAACTGACAACCCACCCTAAAGCATGCCTAAACCGGGCATTCCAAACTGACCACCCTAAAGCATGGCTAAGCTGGGCATTCCAAACTGACAACCCACCCTAAAGCATGCCTAAACTGGGCATCCCAAACTGACCACCCACCCTAAAGCATGCCTAAACTGGGCATCCCAAACTGACCACCCACCCTAAAGCATGCCTAAACTGGGCATCCCAAACTGACCACCCACCCTAAAGCATGCCTAAACTGGGCATCTCAAACTGACCACCCACCCTAAAGCATGCCTAAACCGGGCATTCCAAACTGACCACCCTAAAGCATGCCTAAACTGGGCATCCCAAACTGACCACCCACCCTAAAGCATGCCTAAACTGGGCATCCCAAACTGACCACCCACCCTAAAGCATGGCTAAACTGGGCATTCCAAACTGACCACCCACCCTAAAGCATGGCTAAGCTGGGCATCCCAAACTGACCACCCTAAAGCATGGCTAAACTGGGCATCCCAAACTGACTACCCACCCTAAAGCAGGCCTAAACTGGGCATCCCAAACTGACCACCCACCCTAAAGCATGCCTAAACTGGGCACCCCAAACTGACAACCCACCCTAAAGCATGCCTAAACTGGGCACCCCAAACTGACCACCCACCCTAAAGCATGCCTAAACCGGGCATCCCAAACTGACCACCCTAAAGCATGCCTAAACCGGGCATTCCAAACTGACCACCCTAAAGCATGGCTAAGCTGGGCATTCCAAACTGACAACCCACCCTAAAGCATGCCTAAACCGGGCATTCCAAACTGACCACCCTAAAGCATGGCTAAGCTGGGCATTCCAAACTGACAACCCACCCTAAAGCATGCCTAAACTGGGCATCCCAAACTGACCACCCACCCTAAAGCATGCCTAAACTGGGCATCCCAAACTGACCACCCACCCTAAAGCATGCCTAAACTGGGCATCCCAAACTGACCACCCACCCTAAAGCATGCCTAAACTGGGCATCCCAAACTGACCACCCACCCTAAAGCATGCCTAAACTGGGCATCCCAAACTGACCACCCACCCTAAAGCATGCCTAAACCGGGCATTCCAAACTGACCACCCTAAAGCATGCCTAAATTGGGCATCCCACACTGACCACCCACCATAAAGCATGCCTAAACTGGGCATCCCAAACTGACCACCCACCCTAAAGCATGGCTAAGCTGGGCATTCCAAACTGACCACCCACCCTAAAGCATGGCTAAGCTGGGCATTCCAAACTGACCACCCTAAAGCATGCCTAAACCGGGCATCCCAAACTGACCACCCTAAAGCATGGCTAAGCTGGGCATCCCAAACTGACCACCCACCCTAAAGCATGGCTAAACTGGGCATCCCAAACTGACCACCCACCCTAAAGCATGGCTAAGCTGGGCATTCCAAACTGACCACCCTAAAGCATGCCTAAACTGGGCATCCCAAACTGACCACCCACCCTAAAGCATGCCTAAACTGGGCATCCCAAACTGACCACCCACCCTAAAGCATGGCTAAGCTGGCCATTCCAAACTGACCACCCTAAAGCATGCCTAAATTGGGCATCCCAAACTGACCACCCACCCTAAAGCATGCCTAAATTGGGCATCCCAAACTGACCACCCACCCTAAAGCATGCCTAAACTGGGCATCCCAAACTGACCACCCACCCTAAAGCATGGCTAAGCTGGGCATTCCAAACTGACCACCCTAAAGCATGCCTAAATTGGGCATCCCACACTGACCACCCACCATAAAGCATGCCTAAACTGGGCATCCCAAACTGACCACCCACCCTAAAGCATGGCTAAGCTGGGCATTCCAAACTGACCACCCACCCTAAAGCATGGCTAAGCTGGGCATTCCAAACTGACCACCCTAAAGCATGCCTAAACCGGGCATCCCAAACTGACCACCCACCCTAAAGCATGCCTAAACTGGGCATCCCAAACTGACCACCCACCCTAAAGCATGGCTAAGCTGGGCATTCCAAACTGACCACCCTAAAGCATGCCTAAATTGGGCATCCCACACTGACCACCCACCATAAAGCATGCCTAAACTGGGCATCCCAGACTGACCACCCACCCTAAAGCATGGCTAAGCTGGGCATTCCAAACTGACCACCCTAAAGCATGCCTAAATTGGGCATCCCAAACTGACCACCCACCCTAAAGCATGGCTAAGCTGGGCATTCCAAACTGACCACCCTAAAGCATGCCTAAATTGGGCATCCCACACTGACCACCCACCATAAAGCATGCCTAAACTGGGCATCCCAAACTGACCACCCACCATAAAGCATGCCTAAACTGGGCATCCCAAACTGACCACCCACCCTAAAGCATGGCTAAACTGGGCATCCCACACTGACCACCCTAAAGCATGGCTAAACTGGGCATCCCAAACTGACCACCCTAAAGCATGTCTAAACTGGGCATCCCAAACTGACCACCCACCCTAAAGCATGCCTAAACTGGGCATCCCAAACTGACCACCCACCCTAAAGCATGTCTAAACTGGGCATCCCAAACTGACCACCCACCCTAAAGCATGCCTAAACTGACCACCCACCCTAAAGCATGCCTAAACCGGGCATCCCAAACTGACCACCCTAAAGCATGCCTAAACCGGGCATTCCAAACTGACCACCCTAAAGCATGGCTAAGCTGGGCATTCCAAACTGACAACCCACCCTAAAGCATGCCTAAACCGGGCATTCCAAACTGACCACCCTAAAGCATGGCTAAGCTGG